>BQNB010069695.1:0-33397 GCA_026074375.1 Tanacetum coccineum
TTGGCCTTGATGTGTCATGAATTGGTGTCTACGAAAAATAAAAAGGTGGAGAGGTACATTCGTGAGTTTCCTGAAAGAATCAAAGGATATATCACTCCTTCAAAGCCTATAACTCTGCATGATGCCATCAATATGGCCCGTGAACTGGTCGAGCAAGCAGTTCAGGGTAGAACTGCTAGAATTGGTGAAAGAAATAAAAGGAAATGGGAAGACCACCAAAGAAACACCAACAACAATAACCATAACAACCACAATAACAACAACAACAACCTTTGCAGAGTCTATCCTTTATACTAATGGCTGTTTATAATTAAAAAAAAGTTTATTTAAAGCTTTTTAATTTTTATGTACATTTTTGACAAAAAAATATATGTTTTTATAAAAACATATACGTTTATATATACATTTTTATACACGTTCTTATATACTTTTTATACATTTTTATATATGTTTCTGTGCGTTCTTTTATACTTTTTATACATTTTTATATGCTTTGTATATGTTTTTATATACGCTTCTATACACGTTTTTATATTTTTTTAGTTAACTACATTTTTGGTCCTTGTAGTTCGATGCATTTTTCACTTTTGGTCCAAAAAATCAAAAAGTATTGGTTTTGGGTTTTGGTTTTGAAGGTATACATTCATTCCACTTTTAGTCGAATTTTAACAATTCCGTTAAGAGAGTCACTCACACGACAATATATGAGGACATTTTTTGTCTTCTTGTATTTATACATGGGTATCTTCGTCCTTTTCCCTTTCTCGCTAAATGAAACCCTATTAACATAAAAAATTCAACAAATCCCCATTTCGCTTTTACTCCTCATAGTTAATCGATCATTATCTCACCTTAAAAAAATCCTAAATTGCTTGCTAAGAACCCTAAATGTCGCTTTGTGAATGAATGTTGAGACCTGATTGTCATCCGTTTGATCCATACACTGGTGTGTACATTAAGTACTATTTTTGTTAATTAGGGTTTAATTATTTTGGGGGTTTCATGGTTTTTACATAATCTATCATTGTTAAATGATGTATCTTAACCAATCATGTATTTTATTGCAACAAGCAAATTTCCAAGTGTTTTTTCCTTAGAGATACACCATGGTGGTGTCTTTACTAATGCACCAAATCGGGTCTACAATGGTGGGAAGGTAAATTGGTTTGATCAAATTGATTCTAATGGTTTTTCAGTAGTTGAAGTAACCAGTATGTTAGCAGGCTTAGGTTATGTGAATCTCATAATGCAATATTGGTATAAAATTCCAAATCGTAATTTAGATAATGGTCTTTTACCCTTAACCAGCGATAATGATGTGTTGAAGTTCATAAAGTATACTGATAGGTTTAAACTCATGCATTTATATGTCATGCACCCAGTTGATAAGCCTAAAGAAATTAGACCAAATGAAAATCTTGTTTCTAAAGATGACTTTGATCCATTCTTTTGTGACATAGACCCTGATCCTATTGAACAAAATGCTAGTTAAATGCCTAATGTTGGTGAACCTAGTGAAATACCAATCTAGTGAAAAAACTGAAATGCCAAATGTGGGTGATCAAAGTGAAATGCCAAATCTGGGTGATCAAACTAAAATACCAAATGTAGGTGAACAAAGTGAGATTCCTAATGTTAGTAAACAAAGTGATGGTAGTGAAGAGAGTGAGGACAGTGAATTTGATGTGGACTTAGAGAATACTATTGATGATGTTGATATGGGTATGGATGATTTTAGGAAACACATTGATGAATATGTTGAATGGGTAGGATGTAATGAGGTCCCAGTTAAAGATAACCAACCGATACAAGATGAAGTAGTTGAAGATGTAGACTTGGAAGATTTTGAGAATGCTAGTGACTCAGATGATATAGAGAGTAATAGGAAAAACGCCTTAAGGAAGTTAGCAAGAAAACACAAGCATGTAGATGGGAAGATTTACACTGACAATTTTTATTGTGGCCAAACTTTTACTAACAAAGACTTAATAAAGGAGATGGTTAGCAGACTTGCTATTGAAAATAGGAGATAATTACATTTGACAAGGAATGATAAGGTGAGAGTTAGGTTTGAGTGTAGAGGTATTGTGCCTACTTTTAGTAATGAAGGTGGATCACAGTTTGGGCCAAATAGGCCAAGTGGTTCAAGTGGTCCAAGTGGATCTCAGTTTGGTAAGTCCAAGTTAGAAAAGACAAAAAGGCAGAATTCTGAAGTCTAAAGAATACCAAAAAAGGTGGTAAACCCAAAGTAGTAGTAAAAGATTCTCAGTCATGTCCATGGCTTCTACACTGTTTTAAATCAAAAAAGGAAGAAACTTGACGGGTTAAAAGATTTGATGATGAACATACATGTCTACAATCAAGATTTGTGAACAAGTGCACACCTAAGTTTCTCTCAAAATCTGTTGAAGAAAAAATAAAACCAAACCCTAAGTTACCCTTAGATGCTTTAAAAGACCAACTACAAAAGAAATTTAAATTGGGGTTTCGAAAGCCAAGGTGTTTATGGCAAAACAGATGTCACAGGAGAGAGGTTTACTATGACAATTTACAATTTTTGAGGTTAATATTTAACCATAAACTTAAAATATTTTACTTTGAACGTATATGTGCTTGATTTAACCTAAAACTAGAAAATGATCCCGCAAACTGTGAAAATCGTTTTCAACGCACAACAACTCTATACTACGTTTAGTCTACTCATGATAAGTATATTATTATCAATGTTTTAAAACCCGGGTTGACCGGTCGGTTGAACCGGTTGACCCATGAACCGGCTCGGAGACCGGGCCGGATGTGACCGAGTTTTTGCTTGTTTTTGAACCGCTTTGAACCGCCGGTTTTTCGTTGACCCGGGTTGACCCGGTTTAATAAACCTGATCGGGTCATGATTTTTTTTGAAAAAATATAACAAATTTTTTTCCCATAAACATTTCTAAATTTAATTGATAAATTAAAGTGATGATAACTAGTGTTACTTAAAATAGAGTCAAAACTAACTTAAAACACAAACTAATATTTTTTTATTATAGTATATTACAACTTGTAATAATGAGTTAATTATTTTTGCAAATCTTTGCCATAGTTTTATAAATATAGAACTAAAAAACTAAAGCTAATGAGTAAAGACTTAATATTTTTCATCGGTTCAATTAAACATAAGATAATTTTTGAGATCATACAACAATACATATTAAATATATTAAAAAATATACATATGTATAGAACCTGTTTGACCCGGCGGTTAAACCGGTGACCCAGTGAACCGGTCACTAAACCGGGTCAACTAAAAAACCGCGTTTTAAAACATTGATTATTATACTCTTGGATATATTTCATAAGTCATATGCATTTCATTTCATTATTTTTACATAAACTATATAAACTTGCATGGTTTTGCATACAGGCATATATAAAATTACCCAACACTTCACCACATTTTATATACTTACATAACTATACCTTATACTTTAGAAATTTACACAACCCCCCCATAATGTTTCTAGAAACCGGCCACATTAAGAGAAGTAAAACAAATGTATTTTACAAATTTTAAACACAACACTTCCATTTAAATCCTAAGTCACATGCGCATAGTAACCAAAACATCATTACCCTCTTCCCTCCTCTTTTTTGCCGTCCAAATAAGCTACCCAACACCCCATAAAAGTCTTGCCCAAAATGCTTATACACACACATATAATACTAGTTTTACCATTAAACCTAGCCTACTTGGTTTTCTAAAAATACAATACACCTAACTCTTTCTCATTTCACCACATTTCAGAAACACTTCTCTTCTCTTTTCTCTCTATAGTTGGGCACCAAGGAAGCAAGAAGCAAGGGTAGTGCAAGATTTATATAGATAAGGGTATAAAACAAGGGTTGTGGAAGCATAAAAACTAGGGTTTAATAGTTATTTTGGGTATTCTTGCATAATTAAGCATCCATCTTCATCCATCTTTGTAAGTATCATTATTTTTATGTTTTCATATATTTTATACTTCTCATATATGATTTATAGTGTAGGAGCCAATAATCACTTATACTTCATACCTTGTACACGAATTAATAAGAGAAAATATAGAAGGTAGATAAGGAAGAACTTTAGAGAGAAGTTAGAGAGAGAAAGTAGAGAGAAAATAATGAGATGGTGGATTGCACTATGTGTTTACAAGAAAAACAAATGAACAACCAACCCTTCTCCATTATGGAGAAGGGGTATTTATACTACCTAGCAAATACTTGGACGCCTAGGATAGTAACATGGGCCGAGCTCGGGATTACTTGGGCTTTAGCCCATAACACATGACCAATTAGCTTACATAAACGAACCCGTTTTCCCTTTCTAGCCTATTATAACATATAATTAAGTAAAGACCGAGCTTACATGATTAGTAGCCGAGCTTCCTTGTTCGACTCAATATTTTAAGGCTAACAATCTCCCTCAAAGTGAGGCTTCCTATAGATTCTGAGCTTCCATGTTCAAAAACATATTTTGAGGTTAACAATCTCCCATAATGTGTGGTCTTCAAATTCTCGATGTGAGATCTTGAATCTTGCTTCCTTAAACTTCTTGAGATTGCTTTGTCATTGATTTCTTAAATCTTTAATCTTTATTATGATGCAGGCTTGTTCCTTCATGCTATGTGATCTTTGATCTTTCGCCTTTGTCATTGTCTTTTGACTTCGTCTTTGATTCCAAGATCTTTAAATCTTTTCCTTCTTTGTCTTTATCGTTTTGCCATCTTGTGATCTTGTGTCTTGACCGACATGCTCATACTTTGTATCATCTTGAAAGCTTGCTAACAATCTCCCTTAACAATCTTTGTCTTGATAATCTTGATATCTTTAAGAAAGATCTTGAATATCAGAGTTTGCGAAAGTATTTATCTTTAATTCTTGAGCTTTCTTAATTCTTAAATCTTGATGCTTATAGTATGTCTCTGTAGTTTGAGCATGAACATGTGGTAGTGAATTCAACTCTGCTGGAATGGAGTTGCAACACCATTGTTTGTACCTGCATTTGAATGTTAGTGATAAACATCAGATATGGATGAATATGGCTTTGTCATTCGTCGAGATTCGGTTGCATTAACCTCCAGTTCCATAGGACCATTTTACAGTATAAATATTGTACTTGTGATCAGGTAGGTTCAATAAGAACCTCCTTGACAGGGTTTTGGCTCAAAGCATAGGATCTTCTAACACAGATGTATTAGATTCACCCTGCTTGCTTGTTCTCAATACTGGAACGTCTCAAAGCAGACAACACGATATGAGTGAATCAAATAGTTACTATCTTTCTGATTGAGTCATCAATTCATTTATTGGACCAAATCGATATCTAGTTAACACAAGCTTGATTCATATAGAATATCGCAAGTCACCTATTGCAGAGCTGTTTGATGTTGACTCTGGAAGGATTTTTATTCATCACTGTGACTACTAAAGAGTATCACTCTGAATGTTTTGGCAAAATCACAAGGATAATGCGTAGGATTCTTGTTAACAACTTGTGAACTTATTGGTGTTCAATAAGTGTTTTTCATGGAATATGTCCTAATGAGATTTATTTTATTGATTTATTGGCTCTAGACTCGATTAGTGCATTTTGGTTTTAGTACTTAGAGGCTAGAGCAGACTGTCACCTATTCAATATCAACTGACTTGGAGTGAGAAAGTCAATAAAAGTCGTGTGTATCTTCGTAACAAATGAGACAAGTATTTGTTGAGAGAAACTTGAATGGCTAGGAAGGGTTGTGTAGTGCATCAATGGGTCCATGATGTCTTGTCTTCAATATCAGAACTCATCTTTGTGAATCTGATAGATTATGTGTTGACCCGGTTTCTGCCTAAATTGTGTGGAGGGCTTCTTTCTTTTCACCCTTTATCCATACATTTCTTTTTCATTTTCAACCCCTTCAATGCTTACCAAGACGTCATTACTAACACCTTGTTGTGATTGTTCCAATGTTAACTCATGTCTTAGTCGGCATTATTCCTGTTTATCATTCATCTCCAATCATACCTAAGGATTGCTATTTCTAACTATGGAGTGTCCATGGGTAGATCCCTTCTGTTCTGGTTGGATCATAGGACTAATACCTAACCTAAACATCTTATGACTTCAGAATTGTCGTGAATTAAGATGTTGTTGGGTATAAGATCATAACCATAAAACCTTTTCTGAAGTGTATAAAGCACTTTGAGTTGTTTAGATTACTTATTATTTTCAAGATCACATTTAAATTACATTTCTCCCCTTATTTTAAACACTAATTCACTTAGTCTTTAAAATACCATGTGATTTAAAATTTGTCTTGAAAAAGTTGTGGGTAGATAATGTTTTAGCATGAATTATATGGAACATTAACTTGTTGCTCCCCCTCAATTATACATATGTTTAACACAAAAAAATGACAGCAAGTTGTAAAATGAATATAAAATTGAGGGTGAAGTAGTGTTGAGCACACAATTTTAAAAGATTATCATTGAAGAATTCTTGAAAAATTATGCTTAGATACTGAATCATTTTATAACAAATATTCTATTGTTACTTGTCATTATTATTACCAATTTCTTATTAAGATCAGTTTAAATATTTTGAATACCCAAAACATTTAAGAAATCCAAAAGCACTAAAACATTGTTTTTTGAAAAACTCCCCCCTCAAACATTAAATCATTTTGAAAATGACACCAAATATAGAAGAATTGTCTTGTAAAACTTTATGAAAGATTTTGAATTGTCATTGAGAAATTCTTGAAAAATTGTGTTTAACATTTTGAAAAACATCATGTTAGAAGACTTCTCTTCTAACGCTAAGGATAAGCGCACTGAAACGTACACTCTCCTTTGTCATTTGGGTCTGAGTTGCAATCTGAGAGCGATTACAAGTCATAAAGAAAAATATAAATGACATGTTTAGAAAGCATTTGAAACTCTTGCTCGAACTTCATTTACACACCCGTGTCAATATTAATCAACATTTCTAGGTTCGTAAATGTTATCGATTCCAAGAGACATGTCGAGAAGAGTCTTTTTGGAATTTTTTTTAATTTTGTTTTTTCTATTTGAAATTTTATATTTTGTATTTGGTTTTATAGGTTTTATATTTTATATACAAAAATTAAAAGAAAATAAAATAAAATAAAAATCAAGAAGTAAGTAAACATTGAATCCCTTGGGACTTCGGTCTAGCAGATATATCTTGTAGCAAAGCTGTCCCATATAACCTTGGTCTCCTAGATATCACATTTTCTTTTTTCCATGCCTTGATTCTTTCCTTCTTCAGATTAAAAGGAGTACCTGCACTCCAATCAAGAGTTTGTTCCTCCTGAACATTGATGGATGTACCTACACTTGAAACAAGTTTTTGTATGCATTCATGAATATTAGTGATATCTGTATTGGAACCATGTAGGGGTTCACTGTCAACCGTGATTGTGCTAGAGGTGAATATCTTTCCAGTTGGAACCCATCTAAGACCAAAAGTCTTGATAATTCTACCCGTTGGTTTCTACCTAAGACAAGATCTAGGAGTCTTTGTTTTCTCATGCACAACGGAGGTCTTTTTGATTGAAAACCTATGTCATGTTAGGATATGTCTTTCTGGTTTCTTTGCAACACTTATTTGCTTTTCGGGTTTGTTTCTGTTTGTTGTCTTATGGGATGGAACTTTAGCACGCGAGTTGACCTTATTTAGGAATTTCGTTACACAAGCATCATGATTCGAATTAAACATACATTTTCCACAGGTAGCACAAACAACATTAACATTCGAAGTTCTGGATTTTAAACTGTCATTACACGCAGTTACAGACTTTGTTTTATTAGAAATACTAGAAATCCTATGGTGGTCTTCTACTTCAGTCTTCTTAACCTTCACTTGACTATTGCTTGGCACGACCTTATCTTTCATTTGAGTGCTCTTAAGCGGTGGTCTGCTAACATTAGTTGTGTGAATTACTCCTGTAGAGGTAGACATGCGAGGATTAGTATTCCTAGAAGTCTGAGGCAACTGAGGTGCTCTAGTTTGTGTTGTCCTAGTGTCAATTCAATACATTCCTCGTTTAATCACATTTGTGTTTCTTACAGCTTGAGGCAAAATCCGTGTAGTGACTGGTTTTGATAAACCCCCTGACACATTAGTTTTGGGAACCGACTTTGCCTTTGAAAGACTTTTCCTCTCAAGAGAGTCTGAAAAAGGATTCGGTTTGCCTAAAACTGATGGTTTTGGAATCCTTTGAGCATTTGGTTGTCGAACAACAGATGGTTTATCAAATTTAGTTTCCATAGACTTTCCTTTGCATTTCTTAATAAGTTTCTTTAACTCACTTATACTAATGTTCTTGTCTTGAAATTGAGCTTTCAGATCTTGTATTTTGAAATATTGTTCACGTTCTTTTAGGAATACATTTGATGCTTTTTCTTTGCAAACTGTGTCATTTTTTATTTGTTCTTGACAATGTTGTAAAGCAAGTTCAAGAGAAATCGAATGTTTTTCTAATTTAGCAAAACTTTGTGAAAGCTCATTATAAACTTCTTTACTAACAGTTTCAATTTGTTTAGAAAGCTTTTGTGCAAGACATTCACATTCTTTCACTTTATGAAGATATAAGTTTCAATTTGTTTAGAAAGCTTTTGTGCAAGATATTCACATTCTTTCACTTTATGAAGATATAAGCATTGCAATTCAGTGTGAGCATCTAAATCAGATAAAAATTGCAAATAAGAACTCATAACATCATTAGACACACACTCTTGCAGAAGTATATCAGACATGTTTGAAAATTCTGCTTTGTCAGATTCAAGTTCGTCAATTTCTTTTTCAAGGGATTCAACGTACTTTAAATCCGCATGCATTTTTTGCATAAGCTCATGAAAAAATTTGAAAAACTTCATTTTGTGTCTTTAGGGCAGGAGGCATCAAACATGTTTTAACTAGGATTTCCATATCATGAGCAGTTGGTGCACGAAAAAGATCATGAGAATATTTTTCCCAAGCTTGATCAACAAGTTCTTTAAAATGATTTATGTTATTCGTCATTACATTATAATCTTGTCTACTTTTACTAATTGATTTTGAAGTAGGTAAGAAACTGATGTTTTTGAAAAAATTGGTTTTGATGTAACAAAAGATTTTCTCTACATTTTCTTTCTTACTTCATTTGCATGTGCCAACTGATCATGATATTCCTGTGACGCTGGTTTAAAATTTTCATAAAGACTATTTTGCTTTGTGTAGTCATAAGGTTTCACTAAGTATTTATTCAATTTTGATCTACTTTGTTTTTCAAGAGTCAATGTCTCTTCCCTATCAGGGACGAATCTGTTTGCAGGATCAGATGTGTCATATGGGATCTCATACAAACATGGATTTTCATATTGAGCTTTCTTGAGGTACATTGGATTTGCAAAAGTTGGTCAACCATTGAATGTTGGGCCTTTGGGAGCTAACACTAACAAACCGCTGCCTTGTGAAATTGATAAACCGACGGTAATTTTTTTTAACAAACCACTGCCTTGTGAGATTGATAAATCGTTGCCAGTTTCTGATCAAACCACTGGCAAAAGTTTCTAACAAACCGCTGGCAAAATTTGATCAAACCGCTGGCTTAAAGAATGTGACAACCGTAACTTGAGCAGGTTAGTCAAACCTTTAGAGTTGACTAAAGTATTTATATGTGTTATTATTTAGTGCTTATGTGACCTTATATGGGTATTTGATATCAATCCGTGATACGTGTTCATCTATTAGTAATTGAGTTATGGTTATGGTAGCTATTTCATTTCGTTCACATTTTATGACAATAGAAATGATAGCATGATTTTATGCGTTATCGTGTTATTTGGTGAATAATTGTAGTATGAGCGTTAAGAGAATTAGTGTATTTTTAGGAATGAATTAAGTCTGGTATTTAAGTTATTTGAGTGTAGGTCTTTCTAATTTAGGAAAGTAATTTATGAAGTGAAATTTATAATAGTAAGTTTATAACTAGTTTTTATTTAAAAAGGTTTGCAAAATTAATAAAGGGTTTTTATAAAAATAACAAAATAAGGGTAAATATATATTTAATAATAATTAATAAAAAATATAATAAGTAGTGTAAGTGTTTTATTTTGAGTTATGTATTTATTTAAGTATTTAAGGTAAATAAGTAGTAAATAATTTTGTATTTTAAAAAAATATATTAAATAATATATAAGGAGGGGTGAACGAAATTTATAAGAAAAATAAAAATAAAAATTATTAATTAAAAAGGAGGTGTTTGGATCGGCTAAAAAAAGAGAGAAAAAAAAGAAACCAATTTGACTACAATTAGGAGTTTAGGTAACTATAAATACAAAATCAAAGAAGGCCCTAAATCACATTTTCTCCCCTTTTTCTTTGTGATCGGTCGAACCCCAAGAACAAAAAAAAATTATCAAGAATTTAGAGTGTTGATTCAACTGTAATCGATTAAAGGTTTTAGGTATGATCTTCAATCCTATTATTATTTAATTCTTATATATTAGTAACATTAATTGGTGGAATTAGGGTTTCATTAAAATTCATTAAACATATTTAGATGATCATTAGTAATCAATTAGGGTGTAATTAATGGTGTTTGGATTCGTTTGATTAGGTTTAGATGTTGTTGAATTCTAAATTAAAACTGGACAGATTTTTAGGTCATCTTGTAAGTGTCATAACTTGGTCATACGGATAGCTTTTATTGATTTTCTTGAACCTAAAAATAACCACAGAGAGTCTACTTTCCAACCCTATTAGTTTCATGAATTAAAAGTGAGTGTAATTCAGTCAAAATAATTTTACAACATTCGTTGTCAAATCTGAGTTTTTGGGGCAAATTCTGGTTTGTGAGGTCAAAAACCATATCAAAACATTTTTTTAATTGATGAGATTACTACAGTAGCAAGTTCATAATGTGTATGATTTTCTAGAATTTTTGTAGAATTTTCTTAAGTGTTTAAATGGGTCTGATCAAGCTAAACTTTCTGATGGTCAAATCAGATCCGAATTTGAGTACTTTGTGATGTTGAATTTTTATAAAATAGTTAGGATCGATATTTTTTTCAAAATCATAGTAGTTCATAACCCATTGAGAAGGTAGGGAATGAAGTAGGGAAAAGCAATTTAATGTATTTTATTTGTAGTCATAAAGTGACTACAAAATTCTGCCAAAAAGCTGGTAAACTTGAATAAATGAATTAAGGGTATTATGGTATAAGTGAGATATGGGAAGTGTGGTAAAGGGTTTATATTCATAATATGAACATAGAAGTCCATCAATTAATTGTTACATCGTCTTGGGCATTTAGCCTAATCGCGTGTAACACGTGTTTTATTTATGTTTAGTTGATTTCAAGGAATTCGTGAAGTAGCTGTGCATCAGGTGAGTTTCATAGTCCTATTTTTCCGTTTTTCTAGGGATGGAAATGATGCAAATGTTTTGAAAATGTTTTGTTGTTGTGATTATGTGTTTTAATTGCGTATGAACATTACATGACTATTATATGACTATGTGTTACATGTTGGTATTGATTGGGATCGGATGAGTACGCCTACTCTGTGTGATTTGTGATATGGGATCGAGTGAGTACGCCTACTCATTGTGATTTGTGATATTGATTAGGATCGGATGAGTACGCCTACTCAATCTGATTTGTGATATTGATTGGGATCGGATGAGTACGCCTACTCAGTGTTGGTTATGGTACCATGGGAGCGGATGGGTACGCCTACCCAATGTGATATGTTGTGTGGTACATTCTAGGTGAACTTGGTTGCTTACGGTGCCAGCTATTCTAAGCCAGAATGTGAAATTGAGTATGTGAATATGTTAATATGATTTTGTTGCATGCTAGCATAGGTTCATGATAGTTCATTATTGTCCTACCTTGTCTTGATAATCACAGTGAAAGCGAGTATTATTGCATGTCTAAAATCTATGACTCTCACCAACATTATTGTTGACGTTTTAAGCATCATTTTCAGGTGAGCACCTTGAGGAAAGTAAAGTTAGGAAGATTGGCTAGTGAGACCGTAGGCTTGCATGCGGAGTCTATATCCTTGTTAAGAACCTGAGTATGGAATTTTCTTCACTGACGAATTTGGGGATCAAGCATTTCAAAGATGGAGTGACATCGACAAAGTGGGGATGGAAGCTCTTGTGTCATATCTAGTAGCTGCATCAATGGTCAAGTCTACTGAAAATGCAAGATTCAGCATGAAACTGAGGAAACTCATTGCTGAACACCCTGACCAAGAAAAGCTCAAGTCAAAGAAAGTCAAGCTGGAAGCTCTTGGATACAAAATGGACTGAGTACTTATGTAATCTTTTGTTATCTTTTGTAATAGATAATAGGACCTTGTAACCGTTCAATGAAGTACTTTTTGTGTTAAAAACTCAGTATCCTAGATAGCTTTACAGAAATCAGTGTGAGAAGAAGCTGTAAGTACTCACTCACACTGATAAACACTTAGGCTATATTTATATCCAAATAGGGGGAGATTGTTGGGCCAATTCAGTGCCCAATGATCTTTCACTTAGGATTTGAATACAATATAACCTAAGTGTAAATAACCTTTAACATTTCAAGGTCACTGAGTGAATAGTCGCTCAGTGAGTTACCTTCAAGATGCGCAGCCTGAGTCTACAAGAAAGACTCTAGCATTCAGTGAGGCGGTACTCAGTGAATGAAGCCTGAGCCAAAGAAGAAGGTGATGGGTTCAGTGAGTCGTGGCAATAGACTCACTGAGCCCCATACGATCTCCAACAACTAGAAGACCCTGAAGACAAGAGACTGAAGAATAGGCGGGATAGTTTGAAAGCAGATAAGTCCAAGCTCTTATCTCTAGAAGTCAACTTATCCTGAAGAGGGTATAAGACAAGTTCAGTGTCAGGAACTGAACTTGGAAAGAGCATTTGTCCCATACTTAGAATAGATATTGTAATAGGGACAAATCAGTACACATGTACTAACCTATTAGATCTAAGATAAGTGCTCAACACCCAAGAGGTGTGACCCTACCTAAGTAGTATAAATAGAACTCTTGTAAAGGAGTAGATGTTAAGTTTGTGCATTTAAAGTCGTATCTTTCACAAACACACATCTACTCCTCCAAATCTACTAAGTCCCTGAGCAAGCTCAGTTGGTTAGCATAGTAGTTAACTTTGCATAACACTTTAGGTTTATGCAAAGTTATTAGTGAGGAGATCACACATACACATTGTCATTCAATCCCCGTTGTAGTTCCGCATACAATGGGGTATAATTCTTAATAAAAAGGTTTGAAAAGTTAATTTTGTGTCTTGTACTTGCTATTTAGATTTACGAACACAAATCTTTTCAAAACAACAATTAGTTTACTTTACTTGCATGCCATGAGTTAGTTAATAATAACTTTGTAGTTATTGTTCACTAACTAAGTGGGAACAACAAGTGGTATCAGAGACTCAGGTTTGTAAAGCTTACTTAACACTAATTTACTTAAGCTTTTAAAACCTAGATCCTTAAATGGCTATAGTAAATGATGTACCCCAGCTAGTTGACAAAAAGGGAGGTAGCTACGCTGCTATTGCTCCTAAACTAGAGCCAGGAAAATTTAATAAGTAAAAAAAGCAAATGCTTTGCTACTTAGCAGGAATGGAACCCTACTACTTAAAATGTATTAAGGATGGTCTATTTCAGATAAAAACAACTAAAGGTGATGCTAAGCCTGAGTCTCAATGGACTCCTGATGAGAGGAGGGTGGTCGTTCAAGACCAGCGCCTTAAAAGCATCATTATGTCATGTCTACCAGATGACATAATAGAATCCATCATTAGCTGTGTTTCAGCGAAAAAAACATGGACTGACTTGGTTCACAGCTTTGAAGGTCCCTCAGATACCAAGGAAAATAGGATCATGGATCTTAAACTTGAGTATCAAACCTTTATGGCAAAGTCCACTGAAAGTCTCTCACATACCTACACCCGCAATAAGACCCTGCTCAATAAGCTTGTTAATGATGGCGTTAACCTCTCTAAACACGAAATCAATGTTGGTTTCGTAAACAGTCTTCTTGAGAAATGGCTAACTTTCTCTCAGGGACAGAGGAATGCCAATCATACTCAGACCCTTGACCTTGCAGATATCTATGGAAGGTTTGTCTATGAAGACAACCTAATTCAAAGAAGGTATTATGACACCAAAAAGGCCCTCATTACCACTCCCTCAATCACTCCAATTTCTACTGCCTTATTCTCTAACAATGTCATTCAAGATTTTTAAGAAAATTCTGATGATGAAGTAGATGAAAGGACTAGTGATGAGTATCTAAGAGACTTAGATATTGAGTATCATGAAAGAGTCCTTTTGGAAAATTCAAAACATTTTATAAAAAAGAAGAAATAATTTCTCAGGTCAAAAGGAAAATGAAAATACTGAATGTTACAAATGTGTCAACAAAGGTCATTTTGTAAGAGACTATTTTTCTAAAACGTCTGAACCTTCTTACAAATCACCAGTGAATAATTACTCATCGGTGTCTAAAGTCTTTCAACCAAAGTTTACTCCAAAACTTATTCAATCTTCTTCTAACTCAAATAATCAAGTTGATCAGAAGTTTTAGAAAGATTACAAGGCTAAGTACAAAAAGATGAAAGCTAAGCTTGCACTCCTTAAGGCAAGTCCCTCAAGCTCTCAGAACCCAAAGACCTTCCAACCAAACAACAAAGGTTTAGTCGTTGAAACCTTTGATTGGGATAAGGAAGAAGTTTACGATAAGGAAGAAGTCACTCAAGTCAAGGTACTGATGGCTCTAGCTGATGATGAGCTCACTGTTGGAAAGAGTCATGCTCGTAATGGTGAATGAGTCGACATCACCATGAGAAAGGTAAACACTCTTCTCTCTATGGATGAAGATGCCGATTGGCAAAATTACCTAAAGTATATCAACATTGATCTTAAGTTTGTTGAAGAGAAATGATTAAACTTACTTTCTAAGTATAATAAAATGGTTTTTGAATTAAATAAGTGTAGAGATGAATTGCTAATCTTAAAACAAGCCAAGCTTGATGCTGTCACTTTTCAAATTCAAAACACTGAACTTATAAAGTTAAATCATGCTCTTCAAGAACAGCTCAAAGAGGAGAAAAAGATGAATGGAAAATGGCTAACCAGCTTAAAAAAGGTTAGTCAATGCATCAGTGAGCAAATTCCTCACCAAAAGAAGAAAGTTCTTGGTGGTGAATTACTCACTAAGTCATCATCTAAAAAGAATGAAAATGAAAATCTTTTTGTTCCTACTTCCATGGGGTATGACCAAGAAATGGTTCCAAAAACCAAAGATTGGGTTGAGAGACTCAATCCTAACTGCAAACTTCTAAACTTTAATACTGGAAGAATTCTAGTCCCTAAAAGTCAAGTTGTTAATGAGTCTCTTGAAACTTCAAATATCCTTGAATCATCCAAAGATTCTGAAGCTGAATCCCTTACTCTACTACCTCCCATGAAATTATTCAGGGAGCTTTACCAAGCTTAAAGGTACTACCATTGATCTTTCAACCCCACTCTCCAAAAGAGAGACCAGGCGTAGGTATCATGAAACACACAAAGCTTGAAACATAGGATTCTTCTAACGAAAGTGTTTCAGGAACTGTCACTGTTAATGAATCTAAGCAAACCACGCCTTCAGTTCCTACTAAAGTCAAAGACACTGAACAAGAGTCAAAATTAAATGAATTAACAAAACTTGTTCAAATGTTAATAGATGAAAAGGTCAACTTTGACCAAAAGACTCAAGAATCAAATTCAAATATTCAAAAGGCTGAGTCATCCAAATCAGTTGATTCATCTAAAATAAGTCACGACTCTAAACCCAAAGTTCAGAGTACTGGCTCATCAAAATCACTCAGGCCCAAGCTTATTTAAAAGCCACAACTTAAGTGCGAACTCTGTCACTATACCAATCATTCAACTGATGATTGCTATAGGATTCTCTATTGCATGATATGCAAAAGAGAGGATCATAGGACCTCAAATCATGAGATATATATTACCTCACTAAAAAGAAGTAAGAACTACTAAGCTCAGCCTTATCAATATGCATCTTCTTCTAATTAGATCCTGAGAGCAAAGACAAAGCCTTTCCCACCATGCACACACTGTGGTTTTAATGATCATATACCTGATGATTGTAGAAACTACCCTGAGTGTGGAATTTGTAGAAGCTATGATCACTCTACCTCAGGACACAATCGTGTTATTCAGATTAGAGGAGTAGTACTAGCTAAATCCTCTCAGTCTAATGAGTCCTTAATTTGGGTAAAGTTTAATATATGTGGAAGTACTATACACTCCAACACTGACCATAATGAATTTGATCACTTTAAAAGAGGTGAGAAAATTCAGGCTGTAAAGGCCAGGGAGCCTACCAAAAAGTGAGTTCACAAAAGAAACTAACCCAAGTTCATTATTTATGCAGTGACACATCAGGGAGCCCACCTGATACCTGGACAGTGGATGCTCAAGGAGTATGACTGGTGTCAAGAGTTATCTGCACAAATATGTAGAGCAACCAGGTCCTAAGGTAGTGTTTGGTGATAACTAATCTTGTATTACAGAGGGATATGGTCCAATAAACTGTGGGGGTATAGTTTTTACAAAAGTAGCCTTTGTAAATGGTCTTAAGTAAATTTAATTAGCATTAGTCAACTATGTGATGCTAAGTATATTGTACAGTTTGATGATAAGCAAGGAACAATATTTAATGCTAACAAAGAAATTGTCCTGATAGCACCTAGAAGAAATGATGTATATGTCCTTGACATGTCATCACTGACTCCAAATGGAGCCTGCTTCTTTGCCAAAGCCTTAGAAAGTATAAACTGGCTATGGCATAAAAGGCTATCACATCTCAATTTCAAGAACATTAATAAACTTGCCAAACAAAACAAAGTTCTTGGTCTTCCTTCACTAGTTTATTCAAAGGATAAACCTTGCACAACATGTGAAAAAGGGAAGCACCATAGAGCTTCATTCAAAACTAAACAAAACTTCTCCATCAGGAAGTGTTTGCATCTTCTTCATATGGACTTGTTTAGACCAGTAAATCCAATGTCCATAAATCATGAGAAATATACCCTAGTCATTGTTGATGAGTACTCAAGGTACACATAGGTATACTTTCTCAGGAAGAAGAGTCAAGCACCTGAAATGATTATGTCTTTTATCAGGATGGTAGAAAACCAAAATGATGTAAAGGTCAAACAAATCAGAACTGATAATGAGACTGAGTTTAGAAATCATGAGCTTGAGAGTTTCTGTGATGAGAAAGGAATCTCTTAAAATTTCTCTTCTCCCTATACACCTGGAAAAAATGGTGTAGCTGAAAGGAGAAAGAGAACTCTTATTGAGACTGCTAGAACTATGCTGAATGGATTAGTACTTTCTAAGCACTTCTGGACTTATGCAGTCAGAATAGCCTGCTATACTCAAAATAGATCAATAATTGTCAAAAGACATGATAAAACTTCCTGTGAAATATTTAGGGAAAGAATTCCTGATATCAGTTACTTTCATGTGTTTGGATGTCCTGTGTTTATTCATAATCACAAGGATTATCTAGGCAAATTTGATGCTAAAGCTGATGATGGATATTTCTTAGGATATTCCTCTGTCTCAAAGGCTTTCAGAGTCTATAACATAAGAAGACAACAAATAGAGGAGACTTATCATGTAACATTTGATGAAAGTACAGAAGCCATCAGGTTTACTAATACTTCAGTAGATGAGATAGGAATTGATGACTTCTCTAGATATCCTCCTGATGAATTTCAAGAGGATGACCCATCTAGAAAATATCAAGTAGATTCTGATGTCTCATACTACATCATTCTTCATGGACATTCACTTACTAAAATTACCCAAGAAAATCATGTCCCTAAAGTAGTTGCTCCTAATGAGCCTGAAATACTTCACACTGAGGATACCGAAGGTCCACCTGATCCAATAAACACTGAAGGGACACATGAACAAAACATTCAGAATGATCAAATGATCACTCAACCCACTGATGTACCATCAGGGAGCAACACTGAAGTTTCAGGATCCATTATTGAACCTTTAGTCTCTGATGTCACTCGGTCTCACATCACAAATCAAGCCTCTACAAGTTCTCATTCTATTCCTTAGGATAGATGGTCAAGAGATCAACACATTGAACTTGTAAATATCATTGGTGATCCTAGTAAAGGCATGCTTACAAGAAGCATGGCTGCCAAGCTTACAGCTGCCTTAGTAAGTGAATGTCTATTTGCTGACTTTCTCTCTGAGATAGAGCCTAAAAGGATATCTGAGGCACTGAAGCACCCAGGATGGATTGATTCCATGCAGGAAGAACTGAATCAGTTCTATAGAAACAAAGTATGGACTCTTCTTCCTCTCTCTTATGGAAAAATAGCCATAGGTTCTAAATGGGTATTCAGGAACAAGAAATATGAGCATGGAACAACAACAAAGAACAAAGCAAGACTAGTTGCACAAGGGTATAGTCAGGAAGAAGGAATTGACTATGATGAAACCTTTGCACCAGTAGCAAGAATGGAAGCCATCAGAATATTTCTTGCATTTGCCACATACATGAACTTCAAAGTATACCAAATGGATATAAAAAGTGCCTTCCTAAATGGTAAACTGAAAAAAGAAGTTTATGTCAAACAGCCTCCTGGCTTTGAAAGTAGTGAGTTATCTTAATATGTCTGTAAACTTGACAAAGCTCTTTATGGGCTAAAACAAGCACCAAAGGCATGGTATGAGACTCTCTCTCTACTTTCCTTATTTAAAATAAGTTTACCAGGGGAAGAATAGATAACACATTATTTATATATAAATCAAAAGGAGAAGTTCTCCTTGTTCAAGTGTATGTAGATGACATCATATTTGGCTCAACAAGTTATAAACTTTGTAAGCAGTTTGAGAAACTAATGACAAAGAAATTTGAAATGAGTATGATGGGTGAACTCACCTACTTCCTTAGATTGCAAATCAAGCAGGATGAAACAGGCATCTTAATTTATCAAGAACATTACACTAGGAACTTACTCAATAAATATGAAATTTTTGATAGCTCCTTAGTAAAAATACCCATGGTTCCTCCAAACAACTTAGGTCCTGATTTAGTTGGCAAATCAGTTAATGAGGCCTCATACAGAGGAATGATTGGGTCACTGATGTACTTGACTACAACAAGGCCTGATATCCAATTCTCCATAGTCCTATGTGCAAGATATCAGTCCAATCCAAAGGAATCATATCTAATAGTTGTGAAAAGAATCCTCAAGTACCTGAAAGGTACTCCAACCCTTGGTTTGTACTATCTAAAATGTTCAGGCTTTGATCTCAAAGGATATACAGACTCAGACTATGTTGGTTGCAATATGGATAGAAAAATCACCTCGGGTGCTTGCCAAATACTTGGTGGAAAATTGGTTTGTTGGAGTGCCAAGAAACAACAGTTAGTGGCTATGTCCTCAGCTGAAGTTGAATATGTTGTTGTTGTTGGGTGTTGTGCAAGTATCCTATGGATAAAAAGTCAACTTAGTGACTAGGACATTCATTATAACATGGTACCCATCTTTTGTGACAACACCAGTGCCATTGCAATATCCAACAATCTAGTACTTCACTCAAGAACCAAGCATATTGATATTAGATATCATTTCATCAGGAATCATGTCCTTAAAGGAGATATTGAATTACACTTCATCCCCACTGAGTATCAGCTAGCTGATATCTTCACTAAACCCTTGGATGAACCTACTTTCACCAGACTGAAAGCAGAATTAGGCATGTTGAATATTGATTAATCAGTCTCCCTGATTAATCGTATTCATTATGGTGTATATTCTTCTCCCTGAAACCTATATGAATCCCATGACACTGAGGGACATATTAAATAAAGTAACTAAATGCTCTAAGTATTTAGTTACTTAATTTCCTAGGTTGGTGACTGAACACATTAAATAAGGAACAAATATTCTTTATCTAACTATCATCCAATAGTCATGGGCCCTCACTTCTAGTTTCACTCAATTAACCCCAACAAGCATTTAATGCTCACTCCCATGCATACAATCTATTCCCAACATGTCTAATCAAAAGACTCTTAACCGTTATCCATACCTCACGACTGCAAAAGTGAAAGACAACGAAACGCCTACACTATAGTTGTAAAAGAGGGAATCGTGCAACTAGTGGGTTATAGCATTAAATGCGTTCCCAAAACAATTTTAACTTTTTCCAAAAAAATGAAAATTTTAAAATAATCAAAACCTTTGCACACACCCTCTATAAATACCCTTCTTCAAAACAAGAACACACACAAATTTCCAAAAGCAAATAAACTCTGCTCAAATTCTCTCTCAACGCAAAAGTGTGGGTGTTCTTCAATTTTTTGGTAAAAAGCTTATCTCTTAATCAGTTATTCATTTCAATACATCTTTTAAACATTTGTTTTGGTCAATCGTGTTCCATACAAAGATATCCATCTTCGTATAGTCCCTTTTGACAACATATCACGCATTTCATGGCAGCGATCAAGTTTGAAATAAACCTGTGACCATCTGGTGCATGGTATTCTGCCATTAAAACTTTTTTGTTTTTCAAAACATTACTCATATCAAAATGGCAGAACAACAAACAATCAAGTATGCTCCTCAATGGATAAACATGACTGTGGACAACGTGATTTTTCAGACCAACATTGTGGTGGGTAACTTGAACTACCCACTAAATAATGAATTTTTTTCAAAACTATCCTTTGTATAATGCTTTTACCAACTGTCCCTCAATGGTCTATCAGAACTTCCTCAGGGAGTTTTGGAGCACTGTTGTTGCCTTTGACCCTTTTCCATCAACTGATGTATAACAACCCACAATTTTCATAAATGTAAATATCCATCTATTAAGTTAGATGATGTACAATCTATCAGTTATATATGAACTCACCTTTTTCAGGGAAATTTGCCTTGATTATAATAATGGTAAATATGTGGCTCATCCTGCACCTGAAGTTGTAAAGAAAGAATTGGGCAAAATTGCCATCAACCCGAATTACCTGGATAAAATCCTAGTCCTAAAAAACTCTTTTCTTGTGGCTTGGAGAATTTTGTTCACTTTTGTGATTCAGGTTCTCGGCGGGAACTACTCTTCTACTGAATAAGTCAACTCCATCTAGCAGCTTTTAGCCTACAGTTTCATCACTAGGACTGAGGTTGACATAGGGGAGATCATTTACAGTGATCTCGTAACCAAGCTACTGAATAAGCAACAGACTGAAACCAAAACCTATCATTGATATCAAGATCCATCTAAAAACCAAGCTAGTGGTTATAACAGTCTATAGAGGCACTGATGGTAGAAACTTTAAAGTCCATGAACCCTTTCTCTTTGGTGCATTTGGTATCTCCGAATTGGATGAACTGAGGGAAATCATTCCCAAAAAGAAAAATGCAGTGGTAAAAGACTTGACAAATTCTTTAAGTCGAAGATATGAAAGACTAAAGAAAATTCCTAAGGAACTTGGAATTCATTCTGCTCTTCCTGCTCCAGCCCCTGAACAAGCCTCATCCCGATCCTCAGGAAGGAAACAAAAGCACATGGAACTTGAGCCTAAAACAAAATAACGTATGGAAAATGCAATCGAGCTCTCCCTGAAAATGTCCCGTTTATCAATAACATGGTCATTAAAGAACCTGAGTATGGAATTTTATTCACTGATTAATTTAGGGATCAAGCATTTCAAAGATGGAGTGACATCGACAAAGTGGGGATGGAAGCTCTTGTGTCATATCTAGTAGCTGCATCAATGGTCAAGTCTACTGAAAATGCAAGATTCAGCATGAAACTGAGGAAACTCATTGCTGAACACCCTGACCAAGAAAAGCTCAAGTCAAAGAAAGTCAAGCTGGAAGCTCTTGGATACAAAATGGACTGAGTACTTATGTAATCTTTTGTTATCTTTTGTAATAGATAATAGGACCTTGTAACCGTTCAATGAAGTACTTTTTGTGTTAAAAACTCAGTATCCTAGATAGCTTTACAGAAATCAGTGTGAGAAGAAGCTGTAAGTACTCACTCACACTGATAAACACTTAGGCTATATTTATATCCAAATAGGGGGAGATTGTTGGGCCAATTCAGTGCCCAATGATCTTTCACTTAGGATTTGGATACAATATAACCTAAGTGTAAATAACCTTTAACATTTCAAGGTCACTAAGTGAATAGTCACTCAGTGAGTTACCTTCAAGATGCGTAGCCTGAGTCTACAAGAAAGACTCTAGCATTTAGTGAGGTGGTACTCAGTGAATGAAGCTTGAGCCAAAGAAGAAGGTGATGGGTTCAGTGAGTCATGGCAATAGACTCACTAAGCCCCATATGATCTCCAACAACTAAAAGACACTGAAGACAAGAGACTAAAGAATAGGCGGGATAATTTGAAAGCAGATAAGTCCAAGCTCTTATCTCTAGAAGTTAACTTATCCTAAAAAGGGTATAAGACAAGTTCAGTGTTAGGAACTGAACTTTGAAAGAGCATTTGTTCTATACTTAGAATAGATATCGTAATAGGGACAAATCAATACACATGTACTAACCTATTAGATCTAAGATAAGTGCTCAACACCCAAGAGGTGTGACCTTACCTAATTAGTATAAATAGAACACTTGTAAAGGAGTAGATGTTAAGTTTGTGCATTTAAACTCGCATCTTTCACAAACACACATCTACTCCTCCAAATTTACTAAGTCTCTATGCAAGCTCTGTTAGTTAGCATAGTAGTTAATTTTGCATAACACTTTAGGTTTATGTAAATTTATTAATGAGGAGATCACACACACACATTGTCATTCAATCCCCATTGTAGTTCCACATAGAATGGGGTATAATTCTTAATAAAAAGAGTTAAATGTTGAAAAGTTAATTTTGTGTCTTTTACTTGCTATTTAGATTTACGAACACAAATCTTTTCAAAACAAAAATTAGTTTACTTTACTTGTATGCCATGTGTAGTTAATAATAACTTTGTAGTTATTGTTTACTAACTAAGTGGGAACAACACTTTCACATACTGAGAATAAGGAATGATATTGCTATCATTGGTTATTTCAGTCTCTAAATGATTCACAACACTCGACTGTTCAGAAGAAGGCATTGCCTGCACAGCTTGAGTTATCATATTGTTATCTATATTATCATGATTGTTTACCTCAATAAGAGCATCTGAACCATAATGAGATAAATTCGCCATGAGAGCAACTTTGGCAGTATTGAGTTCATCACAATCAGAGTCATATGCATCCAAATCATCGGCTTGATAAGCAGCATTGTGAGTAATGACAGTCTGTATGGCTTGACCTTCTGCAGTTCCTGGATCTGCCAAAAATGCTAGTTCTTCCTCATGTAGAATTTGACCATTTGCTTGAGCTTGTACCAACAACACTTTATCCTTAAACCACGAATCATCTTGTTTCCTTTTAGGTTTAGTGCACTGTTTAGACACGTGTCCTTCCCCTTTGGAGTTGTAACAAATAGCAGTCATCTGTTTCCCAGAAATGCTTCCACTTGCTCCTGGAGTGTAAGTCCTAGTGGTACCCGTAGCAAAAGAAATTTGTCTCCCCTGTACTGGTTGTAAAGTCGCTCTTCCATCATTAATGGTATCTTGTTGCCTAGGGTTTGAAGAATTCCTCAGCTGGTTGTTGGTAGTAGGATAGCGAGATGTGATGACAGCTGATAGGAATGATATTATATGGTTGATGGCATCAATGGGATTGTCACCTTGCTTGAACACAAGAACAGTTAGACCCGAGTCTAGTTGGGGAAATTCAGGTTTTTGTGGTTGTTGGTTGACTGTAGGAGCATATTCCAATTGAGGGATGGATGGTTATGAAGAATAAACATTGTGGTAAATTGATGATTGATAATCCTTGGATGGATAAGTGATTGAAAGAGGTGTTGATGGTTGATTGTTTGAGTATTGTTGAGACTGATAAGGTGATCCATACTGTGGAGACTGATATAGTGAAACTTGTGGTTGAAATTGAGAGTTTTGGTATGAGTTCTGATGAGTTTGATAAGGAGACTGGGTCATCTGATGGGTTACAACCAAGGCAAGCGGGTCTGAGTTACGTTCATGCATTAAACGAACTTCATTTGCATGAAATTCGTGTTGTCCCAAGTAAGCATGAAGCTGATCAATATTAGTTGTGTGCAAGTCCCAAACCAGTTTGACATCGGTCACAAATTTTCTCCACTCAGGAGGAAGGGTGTTCAAAAACTTGGTGTTTACTTGAAATTGTTCTAGTTTCACATTGTAGATGTTCATGTCATTGAGTAGCAGTGAAAATCTCAAGTAAAAATCATGTAGTGTTTCCCCCTTCCTATAAGCAAACTTATTGAATTCATCATATAGTTTACACCCTCTTTCTTGTTCTGTCAATGAAGTTCCTTGCACGAGAAGTTGAATTCTTTCCCAAAGTTCCTTGGCGATTCGATGATTGCTAACAAGTGCATAGACCACTGGTGGTAATCCTTAGAGAATGATATTTGTTGCTTTGACATCACAATCAGCTTGAATTGCATCCGCATGAGTCAATTCAGAGTACTTTCTTGGCCTAGTCACACCATTTTCCTCAGTTGTAGGCCAGATGAGTAGACCATTTTCAACGGATTCAAGGATCATTCGTCCATGTTTTCCATTCATCATGTATAGCTCCATTCGCTTTGTCAACAAGAGTAGTCATTGAGAAATTTAAATGTTAAAAGATTACTGTTTGATCGAACGGTGATTAAAAGTAATTATGTTGTTATGAGTTGTCTTTTGTGTGTTTTATGTCTTGAAACTTATACGGAATTTTACAATTCTTGACAAAACCAGGAAAACAAGTTAATGTTTCACGAGATTTTACAAGTCAAAGAAATAAACCGTATAATTTTGAAAACTTAGAAGATCGGTTTCAGCTAACAATAGTAGATCGGTTTCCACTAAAAATATTAGATCGGTTTCCACTAAAAAGAGTAGATCGGTTGCCACTAAAAATAGTAGATCGGTTTCCACTAAAAATAGTAGATCGGTTTCCACTGAAAAGAGTAGATCGGTTGCCACTAAAAACAGTAGATCGGTTGAAACTGGCTCTTGATTAGATCGGTTTCCACTAAAAATTAATAGATCGGTTCCAACTAAAAATTAAGTAGATCGGTTAAAACTGGCTCTTGAGTAGATCGGTTTCCACTACAAATTAATTGATCGGTTCCAACTAAAAATTGAGTAGATCGGTTGAACTAAAAAATTAAGTAGATCGGTTCTAAGTAATCCTGAGTAGATCAGTTACAACTAACCCGAAACCAAAAATTATAAAAACACAAAGACACCTTTTTGATGGTTGTTTTGCAAAAATTCTTGAACTAGTGTTACTAATCCTATAGGAACAAGAGAAATAGAAACTTTAAGGTTTTTAAGCCAAAAAATTTTAAATCAAGATTTTGTTCTTTATAAGGCTATTTGAACACAAAAATTGAACAAAAATGATGTTTTTCTTGAATCTAAGCTTGTACACCTATATCCTAAAGATACTAGATCAGATTTACCAAGGTAAATGATCCTTTAGTGTACACAAAAGCTTTGAAAACAAAAGAAAAGCAAGAAAAGGACGTACGGTGTAAACACAAACGAACCAAATACAAACACAAAAACTAAACAAATCACTCAATGGCTCTTGATACCAATTGATGAATATCTAATAACATACTAGATGAGGGAAAGAGAGGTAGTTTTAGAGAGGGAGTGGTTGGATGAGTACTTTAGAGAGAGAAAGTAAACATGAAGAGAAAATGCATTAATGTGTGTGAATAATGAACAACCAACCACCCTTTCCATGGCATGGAAAGGGTATAAATACCTACTATTTGGATGTGGGCTTGGGCCTTCATGGGTTTGTCCATGGGCTTTTAGCTAACTTCCTAAGTAAGTTTTCAAATATTAACTTAACGAGCTAACTACAGTTATCTATGGAAGTGACCAACACTTTCGTGTTCATAACAAAAAGAATAATGTGAATAAAGCGTATGGCATGTGCTCGTAAAAGCAAGAATAAGCACATGAGAAACAAAGTGATCAAAAATATGTTTAAAAAGAATTGCTAAAACATATAAAACAGACAGAGCGGAAAGAGACAATAACGTTGTATGCGAATTGTTTTTGATCTAACATATTATTGCCACTCATTCAGAATTCATCATGGCACAACAACAATAAAGAGATGTCCCATAAGACCAACTATGTCCACCCAATAAACGCTTTGATCTCATGGATGCTAACAAGAAGTTTGATCTGGTCAATCCACAATGTCCTAATGAAAGCAAGATTCTTGTAGACATCCTCAACAACCATCCACTCAGAACATGTGTAGCAACTTCTGTGTTAGTACTTTGGATATACATGGCTCAATTCTGGCATACTTTGAAGGTGGATCAATCAAAGTTCAAGTTTGTTCTTAATACTAAGGAGCTTACGATGACTCTAGCTGACTTCAAATACATATTCCGATTGCCTCAAGCTACAGACAACAACCATGCTGGATTTGTTGATGCTCCCATTTTTAGCTAGATGGTTCAATTCTACCGCAATGCTCTTGGTTTTTCACTTACATTAAAATCACCATCAAACTTTATGTCAAAAGGACTTCTAGAGCCATGGCAGACACTATGTAAGATTTTTACAAGATGCTTAACCACTCGAGTCACGGGTCATGATCAACCACTGGTACAAATCATGTAAATGCTCTATTGTTTCATCAATAATGTGCATGTGGACTATGCTGAACTGATATGGGAAGGATTGTACTACTTTACTACTCACCCAACATCATTGATTCCTTACCTAAGGTTCATAAAGATTATTATTAATCATTACATGACTAAGCATCCTGATATCTCTTGAAGAGTTCTTGATAACTACCACAGAGTTAAGAGTGATGATCTTGTCAAAAACATCTTGAACTATGGGAAGAATAAGGAAGGAACAAGATTGAAGATCCCATGATTAGATGCTGACGGATGAAATGAAGCTTACTGCACATTATCAAATGTACACTACAGTATTTCGGGTTGATGTTCCTACGACTCAATCACAACTGATCGAGTCTACCCAGGAAACGCATAGGACAACTAGCGCCCCTAGGTTACCTAACCCTGAAGTTACTAAAGGAGAATCCAGTGATCAACGCAAGTCAACAGTAATTAGAATCCGCGTACCACAAAGAAGACAAGATCCAGAAACACCAATACCAACAGCTGCTGAGATTGACGTTACTAGTTTGGCTAAAATAATCCAAATGAGTATTGCTACACAAAGAAGTATTAAAGATTATGAAGCTCAGCAGAATGTTGAAAGAGTTAAAGAGCGCATGGTGGATGAAGAGTTAGAACAATTGCTGGAAGAAACTGAGAATGTAGTTGTGGATGCATTTATGAATGATATTATTAACAATCAAGAAGATCCCGATACTAGGATAGAGACTAAGAGTGATAAAGGAAAGTTCGGAGGTAAAGAAAGATGCTGACATGGTGATTATCAATGCTAGAGAAGAGGAAGAGTCAGCTGGAGATGAGTTTGAGCTAAGAAGGAGAGAGAAGGGAAAGGGATTAGAGGAGATTAGGGATTCACCCTCACCCACACCCATTAGATCCATTAGGACTCATATTACTCCTTTACCTACAGATAAGGACACACTCCAAGAATTGACGGTCACTACTAAAGATGCTCCTTCATCTGCGGATAAGGAGAAACTCCAGGAATTAACGGTTACTAATACTACACCCTCCTCATCTTCACAAAAACCCAAATCTGGAAGGATCAGACACTATAAGACTTTCATTCAGCAAATGGGCGAATGTTATGGTTACATGTTTGCACACTTAAAGCAACATTTCGTGCCAAGGAAGAAGTTTTATCAACTTGCTAAACATTTACACTCTACAATGGAGGAAATTCTTCCTCCAATGATTGGCGATCGAGTCAATGAAATCTCAAAGAAGACTGTCCCGTTATATGTTGATGAAGGCTTATTATTAGATAAACAAATTACTCAAGTTGATGTAGCTGCCATGATAGCTGACGCCGTGCCAAAAAGAACGCAAAAATCTTCGAACAGAGATTACTTTACAAGTTAATAATGCCATTGCTAACAGTATTCCTCTATAGGTTGATACATTTTTGAGAAATTACATGTCAAACAACATTCTTCATGATGATATTTCATGTCAAACAACATTCTTTTAATGAGAAGCTTCGTAATGACGATATTTCAATATGGTGGTCATTAAAGATCAAGTTTGAGAGACCCGCTGCTACTTCTTGTAGAACTGCTGCTATTCGCCCTACAGATCATGACGACCATCAAGATGATGCTCATCCTGAGGGGAGAATAGTGCGAAGAGGCAAAAAACGTATAAACAGGGAACATACTCAGTTGGTGAATTGTCATCAGAACAAGCTATGGATTAAGAACCAAATCCTTCAGGCTCAGGTACTTAAAAATAGTTAGATGATTTGGATGCTTGGATGGATGGTTTTGGAACAGATGATAATAAAGTTCCCAATAAAGAAGTGTCACAAGATCTATGGGAAGAGATATGAAGGGAAGTTGATGAAACTCAACTGCAAAAAGCTGTTAATGATATGCTGAGACAACGATGCAATTCAGGAGAAGAACATCAGTACCATGTAGATCAGATGCATAATTATTTAAAGAATGATATTGTTTGGGAAAGTAGAAAGGAAAGGTTGTTTTTGCCGACTCCACAAAAACCAACCCTAGTCTATCATAGCTGCCAGAGAGATCCAAAAGCTCCACCAATGACTCTGCTGAATCAAGATATGTTCTATTTGAAGTTTGGTAAATTAAGACAAAAGAAGTATACTATGTCACCGCATAAGTTTCTTGCAGTTCCATTTCATGATGATGACATGAAAGAACAAACTTAAAGATGGGTGAGTAAACTTCTTAAAAAGTTTAATGTGTATGCTCGATATGGTGTTGAACACTGGAAGAATATGTAGGAAAAGTAATTCCATATCAGAATGAAGAAAGAGAAAAGAGATAAACCTGAAGAAGTTTACTCAGATTCAAAGATCATTGAAGTAATCAAAACTTCATATGAACTAGGTCATGAGCACAAGTTCATAACAGGGTTGATAGTGAGAAGAGCTAATGGAAAGATTGTTCCAATCACAAAACCATACTATAAATATCTCAACAAGAATGACATTGAGGATTTGTATCTGTTATACATTAATGGAAAAGTAGATAACTACATAGAAACTAGGTTGTTGGGATCATTGACTGTTTTTATCAGAAGCACTGTCATCTGGGAAAGAGTTCATGATTTTCAGCTAGGCATAGAGAGTACCAGTAGAAAGTCAACCTTATTGCTCCAACAATCACATTCCCTGTTATTGAAGAATATGAATTGTTTACCATCACCTCTGAACCTATAATTGGTATGATTTACGAGAACAGCAAGAAGGAAAGAGAGTGATGATTCATAAGGAGATTCATACGTTCTGTGATGCTACTCTGAAGAGAGTGTTGAATAAGTTGAAGAAGTATAATAAAGATGTGAAGTATGGTTATGCAAACCTAAGTCCTAGTGATGCAAATGCTGAATACTTACAATTTTATGAAGAAGACATTGAAGAATGTTTAAAGCATCACGATCAGATGAGACGTTGAGAAATGTATGTGAATGGAAGACCACTTGGATCAAGAAGGGATCGCCCAGAATAATCGACCCTTAGGGGGAGATTGTTAGGATTGAAAAAGTGTCGATTATGATACTTTAGTGGTTTATTTAATTTAGAAGTATTTAGACTTTATTTTCTATGTATTTGTTAATCATGTAATAAGGTTATGTAAGTGTTAGTTAAAAATAGCTTACATACAAAAGTTTAGGGACTAATTAGCAATTAATAAAAAATAAAAAAGAGTGATTAGCACTCTACAAATACCCCTTCCTATATCATGGGAAGGTTAAGACTTGTAATTCACTTTCCCTCCCATTTCTCTTTTCCTTCTTTTATAAGATTGAAAATTGCCAAAACTTGTCTTCATATCTTATTATCTCAAGCTTAACCAAAGTTTATAGTGTGATTCAATATTCATTCGACATAACAGGAATATTATTATTCATCATATTATATGCGTAAAATTCATACGTACACGAATTTTAAAACTAATGGATGATAAAAAGATAGAGTGATGCATACAAGTTCAACTTTTAGAGCACTCGGTATGGTGGCTTGAAGTCGGCGCCATACCGACGCGTAACTCGAACCCAATGGGGAAACTCAAAACTCGAAATTTTAAGGGCGGGGTGGGGGATACTTATCTGGATACGGGGCAGGTTTTGAGGGATTAACGGTGATTTTTATCGGGTTCGGGGCGGGGACGGTGCACAAGATCCCCAACCGCCCCACCTCAAAACTATATATACATATAGATCTATTATATTCATACATTGTTATGTTAGTATTTACGTAATAAAATCAATATTATCATTTTTTTTAGTTTTGTATCTTTGCAAGATTATAAGTTGTGATTAGGAAAAACTTCTTTTGTGTAATGTTTTTAAAAGAAGTTTTGATTTTTTTAACGTGATTATCATTATTTATGTTTAATTTGTTGAAAACTTATAAAGGCTAATAATTTATGGAAAACTAGAAGGGGGGTTGAATAGTTTATCGCTTTTTAAATTAATGTTATGCTTATTTATAAAAATTTAGATTCGACTTTTGTGTGATCTCAATATGTGCACAATATGAACAATACAAGTATGTAAGTAAATGACAAGTAAATATGAAAGACAAGAGATAAGAGTTAGAAGGATCAAACCGCAACACAAGGATTTATAGTGGTTCGGTAACGAAGCACCTCTTCGCCTTACTCTACTCCCCGAGCACCAAACTCGAGAGTTATCTTCACTATGTCAACAAACTCCTTTTAGACGGAGAAAACCTTACACGACTTAGCTTACACCAATTTCTGACACTAAGCGAAATGTCGAGGTTCAATCTTAGCTAGAACCAATCTATCACAACACAACACACCACTTCATAACAAATCATAACTTGGGTTTACTACACAACTTCTCTCTACTTCACAACTTCTCTTCACTCACAACTTCACTTTGCTTCACAACCTTCACTTCACCAATACACTACAATGATCACGACAAATCTATCACTACTAATAAGATTATTTTATAACCTCGATCTAACTATAACTTACAATGATCACAACAATCTACTTATTGTACACAACTACAAAACACACCAACCACAAATATACAAATAAATTATTTACAAAGGATATAACAACAAACTACACAACAATATCAACTATACAATAACACTTCTTGTATTAGATAGATAAAAATTATTCTTCTGTTGCACTTTAGAATTGATCTTGATCACTTGGAAACAAACACTATTATTAAAATGATCAAGGAAAGAAAGGAATGTATAAGCAGATTAGAACAAAGGGAAAAAGGTGTGATGCAAAATGTAAGAAAGATTCAGTGAGGAATAATCCATTATTTATAGGCGAAGACTGTGACAAAAAGACACGTGGCCGTACCCTTAATTAGGTGCCGGTCCCCATTAAAAATAAGGGTGTGACATCCAATATATTTAAAGGGTGCCGCCATGTGCCCGACGCTTCTTCTTTGTCTTTACAGAGAGGAGTTTTTTCAGAAACAATTTCTAGCCGTTATTGGGTAAAAATTTAATTCAAAATATTAATTTAAATAAAACATATCTTTTAAAATCTAAAATGTTTTTTGTAAAAGATATAAAAATGTTTGTGTACATTTTATAAAAATGTGAGTTTAAATAAAAAACATTTGATCATAAACTACATTAATGCATTCTTTATTCATACCTTAAGTTGATAAAATTTTCGAAATGAAAATTTACTACTAATTACTTTGTTAATTATTAATTTTCCATTAATTATTTTATACATTTCGTGATCAAAACGTAGAGAGATCGAAAAATATTAACAATGTTTTTAGGCATTATTTCTATCAACATAATTAATATTTATTAGTGGGTTGCTGATTGTTCATATTACTGCATGTAATCACATTTGTAAAAATATGGCGTAAAAATAATAATAAACAGAAAACAACGTGTATTTGGTGGAGCATTGCGCTCGTAAAGACGTCCCGATAAGATCCCCAACGAGGATTGGAGCGTGTTTGGGGGAGCATATCGCTCCAATGGAGCGCCCCACTATTCCACTAAGATCTCCATTGAGGATCGAGGCGGGTTTGAGGCGTAGTTTGCTAATCGGGTTTAGGGATGGAGGGTGGTTGCCCCGCCCTAAACCCGCCCCATTGCCATTCCTAGACGCGTATTGTTGTTTGGCGCCACTAATATGGCGTGACCACACCGGACAACCCCCGGTGTCATTGCTCAAGCCAAATATTTGGCATACCGTGGATTGTAATTAGGCGATGTTTTAATTATTTGTTTATTTTTATTTAAATGGTTAAATTTTGTGTTTGTGTTTGTGTGACATAGTGAAAAAGAAGACTCGTGATGTTTTTTCTCCTTCTTTCTTTTTTATATTAGTTTGTGTATTTATTTAATTTTGGCTAAAACAAAGGAAGGAATGTAATACATACGGCTCATAAGGGGTTTCAAATGTAATACTATGTATCTTTTTATTTTGTAAATAAAAAAATTTGTTTGTTTGAAAAAATTAAAAACAAAATAAAATGATAAGGCCTAAAATAGGTTTCGCTTAAACCACTAATGACGAGGTATTTTACTATGTGATTGTGAAATGTAAAATATTGAGGTGTGCTAAGCTAACAATTTGACTTGAATCAGAAACTTTAAGCGCTATTATACAAATATACTTCATAATATAAGAGCATCCATAATGCTACAAGTCTTCAATGACTTTTATCATTTAATACAATTAATTGGTGAGTGTAAAAGTTTTTGCAATTAGTTATTACTCTAATGGTAAAAGCTTTTAACAATAGCTTTTTAGAAATGAAATACAAGAGTAGTTTAGTGTATGCATTAATTGAACTACAAAGCTTTAAAAACTTGGAGAACTAAAAATCTTTGTAAAAAGCTTTTGGAAAAGCTCATGTATGCAATGCATAAAAGTCTTCCAAAGACTTTTTGAAATAGTGAAAAACTTTAGAAAAAGTGATGCATTGGAGATGCTCCAAGCACTTGTAGTGATGCATAAATTTATGGGTTAATGCTATAGAATACCAAGCTACTTTTCATTTTAACCCGTTTTGAACAACCTACTTTTTTATTACCGA
>BQNB010069696.1:0-14648 GCA_026074375.1 Tanacetum coccineum
ATCCTCACGCATAGGTAGAAAATGAGCAGACTTAGTCAATCGGTCCACAATGACCTAGATTGTGTCATGCCCACTACTAGTCCTAGGAAACTTAGTCACAAAATCCATAGCTATCCCTTCCCATTTCCATATGGGAATCTCAGGTTGCTAGAGCAAGCCAGATGGCCTTTGATGCTCAGCCTTAACCTTCAAATAAGTCAAACACTTACTAACATACTCAGCTATATCCTTTTTCATTCTGGGCCACCAATACCTATCTCTCAAATCATAATACATCTTATCAGCACTTGGGTGTACAGAGTACTTTGACTTATGGGCTTCATCTATTATTAGGGTTCTCACCTCACCCTTCAAAGGTACCTATATTCAATCCAGGTAGTACAAAGTTCCATCACTTCTCTGTTCTATCATCTCATCTAAACCTTTCTGCAATACTGCAAACTCATCCGCAGCCTCTTTTTGAGCCGCCAATATCCTATCCTTGATACTCGACTAAAGGATCATATTCATAGCTCTAACTCTCTTAAGCTTTACTATTTCCTTCCTACTTAGGGCATCAGCTACCATATTCGCCTTACCAAGATGGTAGCAAATTTCACAGTTATAATCACTAAACAACTCTATCCAGCGACGCTGTCGCATATTCAACTCTTTTTGACTAAAGGTATGCTGAAGACTCTTATGGTCCATATATATGACACTCTTTGTCCGATACAGATAATGTCTCCAGATCTTAAGTGCAAACACAACCGCACCCAAATCTAAATCATGGGTAGTATAATTCTTCTCATGAATTTTCAACTGCCTAGACGCATAGGCTATCACTTTACCTCTTTGCATTAATACACAGCCTAGTCCAATCCTGGACGTATCACAATATACCACAAAGTCTTCCGGTCCATCAAGGAGAGCTAGAACAGGCGCATTACACAACTTATCCTATAAGGTCTGAAATGCCAATTCCTGTTCCTCACCCCAATCGAAAGTCTTACTCTTCTGAGTCAAGATAGTAAGAGGCTTAGTTATCTTAGAAAAGTTCTCAATGAACCTACGGTAATACCCAGCCAATCCTAAGAACAAACGAACCTCAGTCGGAATTCTAGGGACTTTCCAATTCTTAACAGCTTCAATCTTACTAGGGTCCATATGAATTCAATTGCCATTTATCACATGCCCAAGAAACTACACTTCTCTTAGCCAGAATTCACACTTAGAAAACTTAGCATACAGTTTCTCCTTTTTGAGCAGTTCTAAGACTAACCTTAAGTGCTCTACATGCTCCTCTTGAGTCTTAGAGTAGATTAAGATATCGTCTATAAACACTATCACAAACTTATCAAGATACGACCTATAAACTCTATTTATCAAATCCATAAATATTGCTGGTGCATTTCTAAACGCAGTTGATATGTGCTTAATTACACATATCTTTTACCTCTAAAAACGAGCTTAAATGATCAAAAACAGACAAAAACTGCCAAATATTTGTATGCTCTCAGCTGATGGTATCCAAACCTAAGATCTATCTTTGAGAAAAACTGAGACTCTTGCAGTTGATCAAATAGATCATTAATCCTAGAATGGATAACGATTCTTAACAGTCAACTGTTCAAATTGTCTATATCAATGCACATCCTAAAAACAACATCCTTTTTCTTAACAAACAATACCAACCGGCGCTCCTCCAAAAGGCGACTAACTTGGTCGAAATGAAACCTTAGTCTTGAGTTCCTTGATTGTCGTCTACAACCCTCCAATTCAGAAGGTGCCAACCGATAGGGAGACTTTGCTACTAACGTTTCTCTTGGGATTAACTCAATTCAAAATTCAATTTCCCGAATAGGCGGTAATCCAGATAGGTCATCTGGGAATACCTCGGGAAAATCTAACCACAACAATCTATTCTTGTTTCTTATCACCAGCCTTAGCACACCCTTAAAAAACTCAATCTCGCTTTCTCTTCTGTCCTTCTCTCCTAAACTCTAAGCACCCTCGCCAAACTACGGTAAGTGGTATCCTCACTACTTTCTCATGACAAATTATTTCAGCCTTATAATTAGACAACTAGTCCATACCTATAACCACATCAAAACTTCCATGCCCGAAAGGTATCAAATCGATGTCAAAGACATGACCCTCGATTTCTAGTTTGCAACCCCTTAAACCTTATCAATCTTACTATCTGCCCGCTAGCTATCTCAATCTCATATTTGAAACCTAATTCACTGGGCTCTTAACCTAACAGATGTATGAAAGTAGTAGAAACAAAACTATAGGCGAAACCAAAGTCAAATAAGGTAGTGGCAAAATGATTGTTCAAAGTAACTTGGTTTCCACGACCTTGGCCCCTGTTATTAGCAGCAACTTTGTTTGGACTATTTTCTTTCTAGTCCTTGTGCCTATTAATCTAGGACAGCGACCAGACATGGTCCGGTCACTACCACATTCATAGACATGCTCTAACGGTTGGGTTTATAGCAATTGACATAATACACATTCCTCGCACCCTTTTAACATCCTTTCCAAATGAACCCGGGCTGTTCAGTTGAAGCAATGTGCGACGAAGGCCCTCCCGGGTGCGTGTAGAGTTGTAATGGTACACTTGGGCGCAAGTACCCCATATTCTCACTCTTCCTACAAGGTTTGTGCGTATAGCAAAAAGCAATCCAGTCCAGTCCTCTATTAAACATCCCTACCATTCTTATCCTTGCTAGGTTCCCCCATATTTCCTCTTTTCTCAACCTTCTTAATTGATTCATTCTCACAGCCTCATCGGTCAGTGCACCAGAAATCTACAAAACTTTTGTATAGTCTTTGGCCTGTTGCTGCCCACCAACCTATGGATCTATAGAGCAAGAGGCCATACACATACCCTCAATCATTATACCTCTTGTAGTTACAAATGTGGAACTAACCTAGCCAAATCATGAAACCTATATTATACGCACATGGCCGCCAGCCCCACCCCCCCCCCCCCCCCCCCCCCCCACCCCCCCCCCCCCCCCCCCCCCCCCCCCCCCCCCCCCCCCCCCCCCCCCCCCCCCCCGAACATGGCATGTTCCAACCACTCCAGATTCTAACATTTAACATCTCATGACTAGAACAAAACACTCTTTTATCGCCATAAACTTAAGTCATCCAAACATACTAACAGCAACTTCCTGCTTAGCGTCGGATCTAGTAGAAGTTCACATGTTTAATAGCCTTATCCACAGAAATGAACCCTAGCAGTGTAATTTACTTTTTGGTCCAAGTATACTACAACCCTCATATCATGCAATCCACTCCATTGTCTTATCCAAAACGTTAAGAACTACAGACACGTCCCTTACCATCATAATTCCTATATGGTTATAAGCTAAAACTCCATTAAAATGAACAAACCTACTAGAAGCCATTTACTATCACATTCCCAACGTTCTCATTAACCACATTACCATTCTTATTTCTAACATTTCCTCGGTAACTAACTTGAGTTAGCATGGCGGGTAAGAGGTTCTGTGGTTGTTGGGCAATGATCGTCGAGAAGTTGAGTGCTCCCTTATTGGCTCCCTCTACATTCCCATTAGCTCCCTCTACACCCCCATTAGCTCTCAAACCCTGGTCATTTCCTTGACCATTAAAATCATCAACACGCTCATCATTACCTTCCCTAGGTCTTCTACCCCTTCCACCTCTACCAACCCCATACACCCGTTCCTCCTCCTAATTATTCTGATCTCAGATCGGCCAACACGTTGTGTGGGTCCTCATCCTTGACGGCATTATGTATACGAGGGAGAACATAGGCAACGTTAGGTAGGCAGGAAGACTCGCACATATATATAATATCTTACTATATATACAGATATACACATAACACCACTCTACGGTGTCAACATCGATTTGTGTGAACAACATTACTAATTATGAAGTGATTGTGATACGCTTAATAACACGTTGGCAACCATACTTTATATTTCGCATGCATCGTTCCTGGTCATATTCAATATTGAGCACACACATTTCAATGACTGACATAACTAAAGCACCAAACCGCGAACGCGCAAAAGCAAACAAAAGCAGAACACCGCGCACATAGATCCTATACGCAACTAAACGACGGATCTTAGGCTATAGTCTAGGCCAATCCACCTAGTTCTTTATAACCTTGGTACTGATACCAATCTGTCATACCTCGATAATGGCGGAAACTCAGGAATGCAACATAATGATCAATCATAACACAAGATACAAAATAGAGAAAACTACATTATAAAAACATCAAGTTCTATGAAGACCATCAACCTCGAACAACCTCGAGTGATTTCCTAAATCGCAACTAAAATCCACAATCTCTTACAATTATTCAAATGCCCTCACAGAGGTCCAAAATCTAAACTTAAAACCTATCTTCTAAATACTAAATCCAAATAAAATAAACAAGCAAGACTTCTTATGAAAATCCACTCGGGATACTTCTAAGTCTGCTACCACATAAATCACCAACTATTTCGCTTTCACTTCACCTGAAAATGGTACTCGAAAACGTCAACAATAATGTTAGTGAGCTCGTAGGTTTGACCTTAAACCCAAAAGTTGTGCCAATATCTCAAACAGTGGACAATGGTGCTATATGACAGTGAATATATGCAAACAACCTTAGCATCACCGCTAATCAACAACCATATGTCACTTACACCTAAAGGGCCTACCAGCTGGAGCACTAAAATTAGGGCAGGACCACACACAAACCAGGGTAGGTGTACCCATCTGCTCCAATAACTACACAAATACTGGGTAGGCATACCCATCCGATCCAAACAATCATATAAATACTGGGATAGGCGTACCCCTCCGATCTAAACAATCATGCAACACATAATATTCACATAGCAGTCATAACATATATCCGAGGGATGACTTTAGGAGGTTGAGTCGTACCTTTGGAGGCCGTTTCGGCTTCCGTCCATATCTAGTTGACCCTGATCAGGTAGGACATTTAGCTAATGAGGTTAGTCTAGAGTATTGCATTAAAATAATTGTTGATCATGAACCTATTTTGGACTTGGGTTGTAATCGAATTATGCTTTTATTTATGAAATGAAAAGCTTGTTTTGGATTCCCTCGCTTAATTATCTATATTGTTATTTATTTTTCTTGGCAAACGTATTATAATTAAATTTTACTTCATAACATGTATAAAATTATTATTTAACAAATGTTGTATATTCGTTTTAAAAATCTCACTATTGGGTTTGTCTTGTGAAATATACACCATGACCAACACATCGATCTGGAATGACCCACCGCCGCAATTGAAGAAATATCAATCAAACGTGAGACGCAGCTCTAGAAGCTCATTACAGGTAAGCCAAAATCTTGCCACTTTAATAACAACGGAAAAAACAATGGCATCGGAATGAGAAACACATGAAAGGTTAAAAGGAAACAACAATGAAACGGGAATGGAATGACAATAGGAGATTGTAAAGAAAATGGAAAAGGAAATGGAAACAATGGAGTGACAAACGGTGACGGCAATGAAACCCCAATGAGAATGGAAGAGGCGGTAGGTTGGATTGCTCGTGAATGTAACTGTACCAGGATTCATGAAGTGTCCAACCAAACGAGTTATAAGAACTGAAGAGTGGATTGGTCTGATAAGGTGGAGTGAGAAGATGGAGACTGTGTTTCACATTAGCAACTGTCCGGAGAAATATCAAGTGAAGTATATCTTGTACCTTGCTCAACATGCACATAACCTGGTGGAACTCTCACAAGAGAACCATCGGAACTGATGCTGCATACGCTTTGTCATGGAGAGAGCTGATGAAACTGATGACTGAAGTGTATTGCCCTAGAAATGAGATCCAAAAGATGGAAACCGAATTGTGGAATCTGTCGGTGAAAAACAATGACATCGCTAGTTACACTCAGAGGTTCCAGGAACTCACCATGATGTGCACCAAAATGGTTCCCGAGGAGGAAGATCGGGTGGAGAAATTCATTGGAGGTCTTCCTGATAACATATAAGCAAATGTGATTGCTGCGGAACCTACAAGACTACAAGATGCTGTTCGAATTGCCAACAACTTGATGGATCAAAAGTTGAAGGGTTATGCTGTGAGAAATGTAGAGAACAAGAGAAGATTGGACAACAACTATGGAAACAATCGTGGGCAACAACCACCCCACAAACGACAAAATACTGGGGGACAGAATGTTGCTAGAGCCTATGTGGCTGGTAACAATAAGGGCAATGAAAACGAAGGTAATATTTCGACTCCTAGCAACAATGTAAGCCTTCATCATTTAGGCCCTTTCACTGTAAGAAGTGTGAAGTGCAACCAGGTTGGCACATTTGGCTATAATGCAGGGTTACAAATCCTACTTTGCCCTCCACATAGAAGGCCAAATAGTAGATCAAAGGTGTGACGTGTGTGAGTGTAGACACAAGTCCATTACTGGAGTGTTGCCCCAAGATCAAGAACCAAAACCGTGGAAACAAAGCAAGAATTCCTGATGCAAGCGGCAGAGCATATGCACTAGGAGGAGGTGACGCAAACCCGGGTTCCAACACTGTCACGGGTACGTTCCTTCTCAACGATCATCATGCTTATGTGTTATTTGACTCTGACGCCGATAGAAGTTTTGTATCAAGTACTTTTAGTGCATTGCTAGACATCACACCCTATGCCTTAGACGTTAGTTACGCTGTACGAACTACTGACTGGTAAGGCTCAGAAACCAACACTGTGTTTATGGGTTGTACATTAAGATTGTTAGGACATCCATTTAATATCGACCTGATGCCAATAGAATTGGGTAGTTTTGATGTTATCATCGACATGGATTGGTTAGCAAAGAATCATGCAGTGATTGTCTGTGACGAGAAGATAGTGCATATTCCTTATGGAAATGAAATTCTGATCGTTCAAGGAGACAAAAGTGACAAGGAGAAGAAAATTCGAAGATGAGCATTATATCCATGTTTAAAAGTCCAAAAGATGGAGAAAGGCAGTCAACTATTTCTGGCACAGGTACGGTGACGGAAAACAAAGACAACGTCGAAACGGAGAAGCGACTTGAAACGTGCCGACTGTACGTGGACTTTCCAGAAGTTTCTTTTTCCCAGAAGACTTACATAGACTATAACCACCACCCACAGTACGTCAAGTCAAATTCCAAATTGACTTAGTCCCAGGTGCCGCACCTGTAGCTCGAGCCCCGTATAGGTTACAGCCTGTCCAGATGAAGACTGTCTACTCAAAACAATAAAACTTTCCCGACAAGGGATTAATAAGGCCAAAAGTTCCTCACCAGGGGAGCTCTGGTTTTGTTTGTCAAAAGAAAGACGGCTTATTTCGAATGTGTATCGACTACATACCGTGAACTAACAAGCTTACTGTGCAGAACTCGAGTACCCACTAATCAAGAATCGACGACTTGTTTGACAATTACAAGTATCAAGTGTATACTCAAAGATCGACTCGAGTCCTACTATCACCAACTCAGAGTTCGTATGAGGATATCCCCAAAGACGGCGTTTTAGAACCGCTATGGTCATACGAGTTCGCAAGTGATGCCATTCGGGTTGACTAACTCGCCGGCAATGTTTTATGATTTGATGAACCATGTATGCAGACCAAACCTAATAAATTTAGTTGATCGTGTTCTCGATGACATCTTAGATGCTACTCTAAGACCAAGGAAGAACATGATTACAATCTTAGACAAATTTTGGAGTTGCTACCAGAAGGAATAATTGTACTCCAAGTTCTCAAAGAGTGACTTTTGGCTATCAAGGGTACACAATCTTGGCCACAGATTGATAGCAAAGCAATCACCGTTGATACCTGCGAAGATTGAGTCATCAAGGATTGGGAGATCACACCAAAACAACACCAACAGAAAGTCGCCAAGATTTCTAGGTCTGTCGGTTTACTACCGACGATTTTATCGAAGGATTCCTCAAGATTTCCAAGCCTATGATGAAAGAGCTGACTCAGAAAAGTTTAAAGTTTTAATTGGGTGAAAAGGAGGAAACTGCTTTCCCAGACATGAAGAGCAAAAGTTGTGAGTGCACCAATTTTGCATTAGCCTGAAGGAATGAATAACTTCGTAAGTATAATTGTGATGCTTCTCATAAGGGGTTAGGCGCAGTGTTGATGCAGAGAGAGAAAGTTATAGCTTATGCTTCCCGCCAGCTCAAAATCCATGAGAAGAACTACACTACACACGATTTGGAATTGGGAGCTGTGTGTTTTCGCTTTCAGATGTGGAGGACATAACCTTTACGGCACGAAAGTGCGTTGTGTACACTGATCATAAAGTTTGCAAATATTCTATGATCAGAAAGAGTTAATATGAGACAAACGTTAAGGTGGGTAGAACTGTTAAGTGACCAATAGACTGCGAGTTTACGCAACCACCACAGGAAAGGCGAAATGATGGTGGCTTATGCGTTGGACCGGAAAGAATAGACCTAAGCCACTGCGAGGTTCGACTATGTTCTTATCGACAAACGTTTTTAAATCTCCCCACGCGCGGGTCTTGAATCTCAAGTTGAGCAAGAAAAGTAGAGAACAACAGGACAGAAGAATTTACAGGGCATGATTTAAAAGCTCTGGAGCCACGTGCAGATGGAACGATGTTTTTGAAGAATAAAGCTGGAAACCATGTTTATGGTGACACTTAAGAGCTCTGATTATGCACAGTCGCAGAAGTCAAAGTATTCGATCCACCTGATCAGACAAAATGTACCAGATTGTGAAAAAACTTTAACTGGTGGCCCCAAATGAAAGCATAAATTTTGAGCCGACAAATATGTGAGACCAGTGTAATGCACTTGCGCAAAGGATTAAAGCAGAATACCAAAAACCAATCCGTCTGTTGTAACAACCAAAACATCCCTGAATGGAAATGGAAACATAACTATGGTACTTCGTGACAAAGCTAACCACAAACGGCAAGTAGGCAAGATATGATTTGGGTTATATCGATCGAGCACACTATAACTGCTCATTTTCTTGCCAGCAAAGGAGAATGACTCAATGGAGAAACTAACCAGGCAATACTTGAAAGAAGTGGTGTCGAGACATGGAGTGCCTGTTTCGATCATCTCTGATCGTGATGGTAGGTTCGTGTCCCAATTCTGGCAATCTCTTCAAGAAGCTTTTGGAACTCAATTAGATATGAGTACGGCATATCACCCTGAAACGGATGGTCAAAGTGAGAGGACTATCCAAACATTGGAAGACATGCTCCGAGCATGTGTGATGGACTTCGGGAAGGGATGGGACAGACATTTACCCTTAATAGAATTCTCCTACAACAACAGCTATCATACAAGTATTAAGGCTGCACCTTTTGAGGCGTTGTATGGTCGCAAATGCCGTCACTCTGTTCTTGTTTGGGCTGAGTGGGAGACCTCAGCTTACTGGACCAGAAATTGTTCGTGAGACAACAGAGAAGATTATCCAAATCAAGCATCGTCTACAAGCTTCACGAGATCGACAAAAGTGCTATGCTGATAAGAGACGTAAGCCACTAGAGTTTCAGGTTGGGGATAAGGTTATGTTGAAAGTATCGCCCTGGAAAGGTGTTATACGTTTCGGCAACGGGAAAGCTGACCCTCTTAATATTGGAATAGGACCTTTTAAAATTCTAGCCAAGGTGGAACGGATGCATTTCGGCTAGAATTACCGGAGAAATAAGCCGTGTGTCATAGTACTTTTCATCCACGGTCTCAACAAACCTTAGAATGCTTATACCGATGAACCGCTATCGTAGATTCCATTAGACGAAATCCACATTGATGAAAAGCTCCATTTCATTGAAGAACCAGTTGAGATTATGGACCGCGAAGTCAAGCATTTGAAGCAAAGTCGCATTCCAATTGTGAAGGTCCGTTGGAATTCTAAAAGAGGTCCCGAGTATACCTGGGAAACTGCGAAAACCCAAATGCAGAAGAAGTAACACGACATACTGTTCGCTAACCCTACATCCACATCTCAAGCTACATCCTAAGCTTTGAGGACAAAGCTTTTCTAACGGGGAAAGGATGTCACACCCCGTAAATTCCCGGTTAGTATTCCGACCCACTCCGGCCATCTACTTTAAATTTTATTCGTTACGTTTAAATCTGACAGTTTACCAAGGAACTAAACTGCGTAAAAACTGAGAAACATCACCGGACGCGTTCCGGAATCGGTTATAAATTATTTTAGGCATTATATGTGTTATATTAGCTTTCCTGAGTGTTTCGTGATTTTAATCACTTCCCATATTAATTTTAGGGTTTTATCCTTTAAATTGCGTTTTTCGCGTTTTTGACCAAACGGAACCCCGGAAACTCGAAATCTTTTCGGGTAAACTCAAGTTATCGTAATTCTAGTGTCATACTACTAAAAATTTCGTTCATCTCTTTTTCCCTAGCCAAAGGTGGCGCCTAAACTACAACAAGTATACTTGAGCTCTAAATTAAACCAACAAGCATCTTTCTTGAAATTCCATGCATGTGCTCATGCTTACACAAGATGGTGACACATGAGAATGTCATTCTCATGCACATATCACTAGTATGGAAACCATGTGTTTACTTACACAATGCTTACATACTCTTACACACTTGATTAGATAAACTTGAACCAGTTCTAAAATCACTTGAAACATTGCTAGAAAAATTAGACCATATGATCCTATGTGAGCCATGTTTGCCGAACCATAATAGCCACACCTCATCTTCGTGTGTGTTTTGGCCACTTGTGTACATATCTAACCCTCCTAACTCAAACCTTGGACTATAAATACTAACACATTCACACAACTTAGGGTTATACTTCCATTTGCAAGCCTCCAACAAAAATCTTTCTCCGTCCCCCCTCTTATGCCTTAGCTCACCGGCACCATCAACCCAACATAAACCCATCCACAACATTTTGATTTCAAGCAAGATCAAGTATTCTAAACTCATTCCTAGTTATATTAAGTAGATCAAGTGTAGTTGTTGTTTTCTAGTTGTACAAGAATCAAAATAAAACCGGTTCCAAGTTTTATAATGGTTTTTGCAAGATCTTGTGTCTCTACAATCTTTTTGGCTTACTTTCTGTGATTATTTCCTAGACCCATATTGTATTAATTTTGATGTTTTATTGATTCTGTAAAGATCTAGTTTATAGCTAAAGATCCATGTGTTTGGTGTTTTTACAAAAGAAACTACAACTTATTTTTGTTCATCTTAAAAATATGTTAAAGCCCTATATGACAAAAGCTTATGTATTATGTTTAAGAATCCTGTTACGGTGAATTGAGAGTGTATGAAGTTGCAACAATAATATTTTTAGGTGGTTTAAGTAGTTTTGTGGTTGATAGGTTGTAAATGAAGGTTGAAACTAGACTAGCACTAATAATGCGTATTTGGGTTGATTTATTGTCCTATTCGGCAAAACAAAGTTGCCTGTCCCGATTTTGTCTTGTGTTTTTGAGCGACTTAAAAAAATGTTTCATTAGGCGTTAAAGTAGTTTTCAAAGAACTCGTTTCCGAAAAGATACTTTTTTCATATATCACACTTTAAAATTTCGACTTGAAACGCCAAGATATACCATATGAAAACTTGAAACAATTTTCGGTCGAATTGGGAAAATGCAAAACTCAGCTCAGCAGTCTAAAACAGGCGATTCGAGCCCTTCGGGTCCGAATCGGCCAAGTATAAAACAAAAGAGATCGGAAAGTTGTCCGGAATGAGATTTTACATATACGTTGGCAACCGCATAGCCCTAAAATCCAATAACAAAACATTTTTTTTACCACAAACCGGAAAAATAGTTTTTAATAAAAACTCTAAATAAAGTTGTGAGAACTGATTGCGAATTAAAAAAAAGGGGTTTTCGGGCACTTTCCGACGATTTTTGGAATGATTTAGAATACGAGCGCAACATATAGGACGTTAGGTAATTAGTTAGAACATCTAGAAATGTCCAAGAAAGTTAGTTAGATGCCGACTTAATAAAAATCGGAGTTTAATAAAAAAATGGTACGAAACGTGACATTTTAAGGGCGATTTAAAGCATAAGAATAGGCGGTATTTTTAGAATTTCATAAGCTAATTATGTAAAATATGGAAACTAAAGAAAATAGGGGATGCTATAAACTTTTGAAACTAAAAAAAGTTCCTTAAAAGGAATGTTTCTAAAAATAGTAAACTTTTTTTGCAAGTATCGGGAATGTTAACTAAAACATGGTAAAGTTTCAAAGACTTTGATACTAAAACGCAAACACCCTTGGATGCTATAAATGATACACATGGCGCTTTAAACTTGTTTCTTTTGATAAATGCTAAGACATACCCATTACTTACTCTAGGTCGCGCTAGACCTCTTATATCTTCATCATCTGTTGTTGATATCTCTTAACCCTTGCTAAGGTGATTTCAACCCCACATTTTTACTGATTTACAAACGCTTTTATACTATATGTGGGTGCGAAACATTGTTTGCTTTTTAAATTGGACAACAAGATTTTTACGTAGTTTTATTTGTTTAGTGTTGCCTTAAGTAGGCCTTACAAACCTACTTCTGCCCAACTTTTCATGAACAGTTAATTCTCAAACCGAGGACCCGCTAGTATTGAGGGAGCTCGAGTGGAATCATAGAATCTATTGTGTACTAATTATCCCCTATCCGCTTATGGTTCCACTTAAACGAAGAACAAACGGATATATGCATTTCGATTATACTTTTGTTCTTGGTTTGGGACAACCGGCTTAGGGCAGGAATACTTTGCATCAAGATGTAACAATGCCCTGTTTACTTAATTAGCTATCGTGTCATGTAGCTTAGTGCAACAATAAATACTTTTTTTATGTGATCTGTATTTGTTATAGTAGTCACATACGTTTTTGAAATCTAGGTGGGTCCACATCTTGTACAAACATAAACTATAATACACCAACATTATGTTGACGTTTTTAAAATGTTTTTCTCAGTGCTTAGCTTGTATTGATTCTTCTTGATGCTATTTGGAGTCAATGGCTATGTACTACGCCAATTACAAGACTTATCTATTATTATCTCTATGGTTTTTATCAAACTCTGTTATGCTTCCAGCTACTTTTTAACTTAATCATCATGGGCTGTAAAACTTAAATCTAAGTTTTATTTTATGCAACAGTAAACTTTTTCAAGACGTCCATGATTAGTGGTCGTTATTTATTTGCCTTGTGATCGGAATTGTTAATGACGTCACGCCCTCGAGAACAACCGTGTTCCTTCTCTTATGTTTTATTTGATTCGGGTTCCGATATGAGTTTTGTAAACACTAGATTTAGTTCATTGCTCGATGTCAAACCGATTAAAATAGAGGATAGTTATGAGGTAGAGTTAGCTGACGGAAGGATGGCTAGTACGAACACTATTTTGAAAGGTTGCACTTTGAGTCTAGTGAAGCATGTTTTTGAAATCAATCTTATGCCGATTGAGATTGGTACGTTTGACGTCATCATCAGTATGGATTGGCTTGTGAAGCACGATGTTGTTATTGTTTGTGGCGAGAAAGTTGTTCGTACACCGTATGGGAATAAGATGTTGATAGTTGAAAGTGACAAAGGTGTATCTCGATTGAAGGTCATTTCATGTATTAAGGCCCGTAAGTATGTCGAGCGAGGTTGTCATTTCTTTTTGGCACACATTACGGAGAACAAGTTGAAGGAGAGACGAATGGAAGACGTGCTTGTAATTCGTAATTTTCCTGAGGTGTTTCCTGAGGAGTTACCAGGACTACCACCACCGATGCAAGTAGAATTTCGAATTGATCTAGTACCGGGGGCTACACCTGTTGCACGTACACTGTATAGATTGGCACCGTCTGAGATGAAAGAGTTGTCGGTACAATTGCAGGAGCTGCTGGAGAATGGATCTGCGATCAGGATATCACCAGTTACGCATTAAAGAGGAAGACATTTCGATTACTGCATTTATAACTCGATATGGTCACTTTGAGTTCCAAGTAATGCCGTTTGGATTGACTAATGCAACTGCTGTGTTTATGGACTTGATGAACCGAGTATGCAAGCCATATCTTGATAAGTTCGTCATAGTGTTCATTGATGATATTTTGATTTATTCAAAGGATGAAGAAGAGCATGAGAAGCATTTGAAGATTATTTTGGAACTGCTTAAGAAGGAGAAGTTGTATGCCAAGTTCTCGAAGTGTGAATTCTGGCTAGATTCGGTACAATTTCTGGGTCATGTGATTGATCGTAGTGGTGTTCATGTTGATCCTAAAAAGGTCGAGGCCATTAAGAGTTGGGCTGCTCTAAAGACGCCAACAGAGGTGAGATAATTTCTTGGTTTGGCTGGCTACTATCGAAGGTTTATTGAAGGGTTTTCTTTGATTTCTAAGCCGCGGACTAAGTTGACTCAGAAGAATAAGAAATACGAGTAGGGAAGTGAAGAAGAGGAAGCTTTTCAAATGTTGAAGCGGAAGTTGTGTAGCGCACCAATCTTAGCGTCGCCCGAGGGAACGGAAGGTTTCGTGGTGTATTGTGACGCATCTCTTAAGGGGTATGGAGCCGTTTTGATGCAAAGAGAAAAGGTGATAGCTTATGCTTCTAGACAATTGAAGGTCCATGAAGAGAATTACGCTACTCACGATTTGGAGTTAGGAG
>BQNB010069696.1:21484-33396 GCA_026074375.1 Tanacetum coccineum
CACAAAGATAATTGTGCGCCGTACTTTGGCTTCGATTATTAACTCCTCCTTGGATTTTCTTCTAGATGCTTCATATAACGACCATTAGTTCATTTAACGGGATTCTTTTGCACGTTAAGTCCTTTTCTTCATTTTTAGTCCTGATATGAATATTACACAACAACCAAGCAAACTTTGCAATATTTCATACGCTAACATATATATTTAATGTATTATCAAGGGATATTTTATGTATATTTGGAGTGTTATCAACAACCTACACGACAACACATCAGTGACTATGGCAAATGCTTTCCTAGTCCTAGCTCTCTTATTATCACCCTTAACATTCCCTTCCTTACTCGACTCTCTGCCATTTCCTCTTTTCTCACCACTCTTCTTCAAAGATCTATTCCTAACTGCCTCATCAGTTAACACCCCAGCTTTTAGAATGGCATTTTGGATTATATGTGGCTCAGTTGATGCCACCATCCTACGGATTTGTGGAGTAAGGCTATAGATGTACCTATCTATCCTTTTGGTCTCAGGGGTAACCAAGTGAGGGACTAGCCTAGCAAGCTTATGAAATCGGTCAGTGTACACTGCATGTCCAGCTCTAACCATAGCGTGACTTCAGAACTCTGTTTCCAACTTCTGCATCTCGTTGCTTAGGCAGTATTCTTCTTTCATCAATGTTTTATAATCTTCCCATGTCATGCCAACTGCGGCTTCCCAACCTCTAGTCTAGACCAGGGTGTTCCACCATGTTAGTACCTTACCGATTTACGAACCGGTAGAATACTTGACCTTCTGGTTGTCTCCACAACTACTGATATCTTGTACTGCTTCCGTTTTCTTAACCCAATGGGTGTAAGCTATCGCACCACCCTTACCATCAAATTCCTTCGGCTTGCATGCCACGAACTCCTTTTTTGAACACTCATTCCGACTGTTGCTCATGTTAACATTCCTAATATCTTCATGGATGCTATCGTCGGCAGTGTTGTCGTTTTGACTTCCATTGATCCCTTGATTGCTGATGTGATCACCTACTTGAGCGACGATAGTAGGAAGCAGGTCTTGCAATTGTTGAGCGATGACAGTGGAAAAGTCGGGGACTTCGTCGACGCCTCCATTCGTTTCGTTACCTCGGCCACCTTGATCGCTAGTTCTTCCACCTCCTCTATGAGTCTGTCCACCTGTCCTTCCACCACGTGATGCAGCAGTTCGTCGGCCAGCATTGCGTGTTGTCATTATGGGAGGCATTATCTACACAAGGCAGGATATAGGTAAACATTAAGGAGGAGGGGAATTTCGCATATAGACGGCGCTAATATACTATTGTTCGAATCGCAGCCTAAGGTGTCAACATCGTTTTAAGTGAGCAGGATCACCAAGTACGCGTGGGTCGTGATGCATCTATAATTATGTTAGCCACCGCATTTATATATGTATCCTCTCCTAATTATACTTAGTACCATGCTTACACAGCCCAGTGATTGACTTATTTAAGACGATAGACGATAATTACGCACAGAAACGAGTATAAGCAAAAACCGCATACGTAGTTCCTATTATGCAAGCTATATGAAGGTTCCTATGTTATAGTCTAGGCCAAACCACCTAGTTCTCTTTAACCATTGGCTCTAATACCAATCTGTCACACCCCGTCTAAGGCAAAAACACGAGGCGTGACAGAGGGATTGATCGTCATAACACATGGTGTCAACATAGAGAAAACAAAATGCATACCAAATAAAAGTGCTACGACGTCCTCCAACAACAAGTGGATACTTGTGTCGTGGCTAGTCGAATCAAAACATGTAGTCAAAAGTATTACAAACCAGCTGTTGGAATTAAAAGTCTTCTTAATGCCGCTAGTATTACTGCTGCTCATATCAGAGTTAATGCTGCTCAGTTGTGTTATTACTACTCAAGAACTTTAGAGAAAAATGCTAAGTGTTTACTACTGCTAGTACACAGTTAGTACTGCTAGTGTAAAGTTAATACTACTAGTTCATATTAGTGCTGCTCAAGGACTTAGAAGAAAAACTGCTAAGTAGTTACTACTGCTAGTACAAAAGTTACTACTATTAGTACAAAGTTAATGATGCTGAAGGAGTTAATACTGCTAGTGAAGAAGTTAGTACTGTTGAGTTAGTTAGTATTGCTTATGTGATTTATATGAGTTATTTGTGTAAAAGATATGTATAACTTAATTGTTTAAAAGATTTGATATACTTAGGAAAGTATTGTAAGCCGTTTAGGACTCCTTGGTGTATAAAAGGAGGTCCAAGGGCATAGAGATTGATGTACCAAAAACCAACGAGTCATTCATAGAATTATCATAACTTCAAGGTCTTTGTAACCCTAATACTTTGAGAGTATTCGTATTATTAATAATATTAGAGCTTTTGTTTGTTGAATTATATGTTCATATAATTACTGTTTCATTGATAGTTCTTCTTAATATTAAAGATTAGATTCCGCATAATCTTTAATACATTCAAACAAAGTTTCTACTATAGTTGTGTTAGATTTATCTAATATAACTAATCCTTATACAAGCTTAAGGAATTCGATCTATTGAAGTGGGATCAACAAGTGGTATCAGAGCTTGTTGCTTTGAGAAACTTTGCTAGAAGATATGGATCAAGATTCTGCACACATGGTGGCTGCATCCAAAGTTCCCATGCTCAAACCGGGTGAGTTTGAGTTATGAAGGATGAGGATTGAACAATACATCCAGATGATAGACTATGCACTGTGGGAAGTCATAGAGAATGGTGCAACCTTGCCAAAAATAGCAGTTGTGGAAGGTGTTGAAAAAGTGATGCCTATTACATCTGCTGAAGATAAGGCTCAGAGAAGATTAGAAGTGAAGGCTAGAAGTACTTTAATGATGGGCATTCCCAATGAACATCAGTTAAAGTTTAACTCTATAAAGGATGCTAAGCTGTTGCTGGAAGCTGTAGAAAAGAGATTTGGTGGGAATGCAGCTACTAAGAAGACTCAAAGAAATCTCTTAAAGCAGCAATATGAAAACTTCACTGCTCCAAGCTCAGAGATGCTTGATCAAACCTTTGATAGGCTTCAAAAGCTTGTGAGTCAGTTGGAGCTTTTGGATGAAAAGCTTTCACAAGAAGATGTTAATCAAAAGTTATTAAGAAGCTTGTCACCTGAGTGGAACACACATGCTGTTGTGTGGAGGAATAAAGCTGAGTTAGAAACAATGAGCATGGATGATCTCTATAACAACCTCAAGGTGTATGAACCAGAAGTCAAAGGGATGTCTAGCTCAAGTTCAAGCACACAGAACATGGCTTTTGTGTCCTCTTCAAATAACAACACTAGCAGCTCTAATGAAGCAGTTAATGCTGCTCATGGCTTAAAAAAACCTTCGGGTCGTTTCCCGTGGTGATGATTTGAGAATCGATTTAAGTTCGTGATCGCTGTTTTTGAATGATTCAAATGATTTTTTGGTTTGGCTTCTATTTTCTACAATTTAAAATTCACAAACAAGTAAAGAACCTAAATCGAAAGCAATTTAAGCTTAATATCACTATTAATGTTTACCGGATTCGAAATCCCGTTCTTTAAAAAACTTAAATTCTACATATTTTTATCCTACGAATGAAAATTTTAATTTTCCTAAGTCCTAAATGATAAAAGAAATTTTTTTAAAAAAGAATTATATTTTTTTTGACTTTCTTTTAATTTTTTATGAATTAAAAACAGTTTTAAAAAAAAAAATTAATTAAAAATACTAAACTAAATGGGAAAATTCTGAAAAATTCATGAAAAGTGCTTTGAGCAGTGCTAATCCTATGAAAAATGAAAGAGGTGAAACAGCTTATTGAATAAGCTATTAAAAGCAGAAAGGTGGAATATAGCTAAAGCGGGAGAAAAACGAGGTTAAATAATTGAATCTTGCAAAGAAAACTGAAAAGACCCAAGGGCAGTGGGAAGTGTGTAGTGCAGTGTGTGTGTAAGAGGTTGAGGGTGTTGAGGTCCAAGGTTCGAGCCTTGCTCACCTTGGACTTCCACCTTCCCCTTTTTGCTTTTTTTAAAAAAAAATTGTTTACACAGCTTATAAATAAGCTGTAAACACACAACTTTATGAGACAAAATTTAAAACTTAAAAATAGTCAGAATATAGCTGAAAGAGTGACGAAGGTTAATTACACTATGTGACAAAACGCTAACTCTATTTGCATTTTTTGGACTCATTAAGGCAACTAGAAAAGAAATAAGTTAGGAACAATAATAAGTACACATAATAGCTACACTAATAAGCGTGGATATAGAACAGGAATTAAGCAATCCCTAAAAGCCAAAAGCTCTAATAAATTAAATGAGTTTTTGGCCAAAAAAACTGTTAACAAACAGCCTAAAGGGTCACTTTCTAGCTTATTTTTAAGCTAGAAAATGGTCCTTTATGGCTATTGCAGGGGACTTAACAAACTTAAAGCTTATCTAAAAGATTTTAAATCAGCAAAAGAAAATTGAGTTTAAAACTCATAAGTACTAAAAGGGCTTTGTGGAAAAAAGGATGTTTGCACTCAGTGGCTGCTGATTTTTAAAGTTCTTTCTTAAAGGACCAAAAGGCTTTTTTGCAAGGCTCTCAAAATAAATAGAATAAGCTGACTAAAATGCCAAAATAAGTTAAAACAGATAAAATCTATACTATAAACTACTTATGCAAACAAATTAAAACCTAATTCTAACTTTAACTTAACTAAAAGTAAGATTGAAAAGTGGACTTTTTGAAAATTTAAACAAAAACTACTTAGACAGATTTGAGCCAAAACACAATTGACAAAAGAAACTTTAACCTACTGGTTGTACTGCATTTTGACAACCTAAACAACACCAAAATGACACTTAAAAGCTATTTAAAAAGTCTTAATCAAATAAGCTTTATAAAACTGTTTTGAACCCACAGTTTCAAACACCTTATAGAAAAACTTTAAAAAAACAAGCTATTCAACTTTAAAAACTCTTAAATCAGCTTATAATGTCCTTAAAGTAAGCATGCCAATGTTGGCTAAGTGACCAACATTTTTTAAATGGTTTTGACCCACTTTTGACCCTTTAAACAAACCACCCCCTTAAAGAACAGGTTTTACATTTTTAACTTATAAAACACAGTTTTAAACTTAAATTTTGAAAGACCAGATTATGACTAAGTATAATAAGCAAAAACAAGCATAAATCAACTTTCAATAAGCACTTAATATAGGCATCGGAAATTAAGCAGGATATTTAGATAAAATGTTCCGTTTTAATGAATAACAAGTAATTGACACATAAAGCAAGAAAAAATGATATTAAAGCAATAAACATTAACAATAATAAGAACACTAAAGTTATTAAATCAGTAAATAAGCTAAAACATGAATGAAATTGAAACTTACAAAAGTCCAAGCTTTTTTTGAAATGATTTAAGCACTCAAATTTTGGCTCTAAATCAAATATATCTTCCCAAGAAGCTCTAATCATGGCCATCTAAGATTTACCATGCTCCATGAATTTCTTGCAAAGATTTTTGGTGATTTTGGGTAAAAAGGCTTAAACTATAGATAAGTTTATATAGCTTAAGTAAACAGCTAAGTAACAAGTTAAAAACAGTTTAAGAAAGCTTACAAAACAGTTTTATAACATAAAATGCATTAATCTTAAAAAAAGATTTACTTAAAACAATAAAAATCATTTAACTTAAACCAAGAGTAAAGACTTCTTTTAAGGTAATTACAATAAACTTAAAAACTTAATATAAGCTGAAAATTAAAAAAAGTAAAAGCTAACTAGAAGCCCAATGGCTTACAAAGGTGCCTTATTTATACTAAAAATTCTAAGTCTTGGTCCTCTTTGATGTGTGCTTCTTCACTGAGTGAGCTCAAGGGTGTGTTAGTTGTGTGAGTGATTCAAAATAATCCTGCATCAAATTTCTTATTCTCCAAGTCTCATTAACCAGGACTTTATCTTTGTCATTGTCCCATAACCAATCGAATTTAGGGGATTGCCAAGGTGATCTTATTATTTTATGATAAGTCGGAGTTGAGTATGAGAGTGATGGTTTTGTTTGTAGGTGCGGTAGTCGAGGTGGAGAGGATGGATGAATAGTAGTGGTGGGAAAAGGATTTGGTACAGTACGTTTCATTTTTAACGGGAGTTAGGCTCTGGTTTTGTTAAGTTGTTGCATCATTAGTCCTTTTAGACTAACAGTGTTAGTCCTTTTGGACTAACGGTGCAAAGGTTAAGGGGGTGTTGGGTTAACAGGTGTTATGTGTATTTGGGCTCTTTGTTTGGGCCGGTTTATTTTTAAAGGGAATTGGGATTTTTATTATATAAGCTTTGTTATTCTTGATATTAAATACGCTAATGGGCATGCCACGGCCTTAGATGGGTGCGGGTTAGCCCATTAAGTATTTCTTCGGTTTCGGCTTCGGCTTTGACTTTGACTTCTCGGGTTTGACTTTGACTTTGTTGACTTTGACCTTGACTTTTTCACGCTCTTTCCATTCTGTGCTCGGTTTTGTCCGTTTTGGCTTCATTTTTGTCCTTTTTATTGATATCCGTTTCTTGCACAATGTCAATGCAAAACACACAAATACAATGTATTTTTGGTATGTTTTTGGTCTTCTAAGTCCGTTTTTATAGGCAAAGGGTATGTGTAATTAAACACATACCAAAATCTCCATACTAAACTATTACCGTGTCCTCACGCAATGCCATAAGTAAACACTTTGGAAAACCAAGAATCTCAATCCCCCTCGTCTAATTACCTCGAAAAGTAGCTAAGTGTTCGTCGAGGGGAATTAAAGAATCAATAGTTTAGAAAAGCCCCGTTTTGACCATTTTTACATATTTACACTTATTCACACACATATTTTTGTATTTTTCCCTTTTTCTCATTTTTTTGTACTTTTCATTTCAAGCAACTAACTAACGTGTTTGACTTTCGTTATTTTCATAACTTTTAGAGATCATAGAACAAGAAACATTTAAATCCTAAAATGCCCCAAAAAGGATAAATTCATCGTTCCTGACTTTCCACTTATTCCAAACCAAGTTTAAAAAATGAAATCACCGTTAAATACAAGTTAAGATGCTACACTTGAATACTTGTAAATTGTGAACTTTTCATTCCCTTTCCCCCCCCCCCCCCCCCTCCCACCCCCCCACATTGCACATTATTATATTTAGGTGAATGTGCTTATTCGAATATGTAACCAGGGATAACATTTTTGTAAAATTTCTATGCTTCAGTTCAACCGAGGTATAATGAGTTTGAAGGCGAGATCATCCCATGTAGCGACTTTAGTCTCGGCATCCAACTTGCGGCCCTAGTGACCAGGCTTTGACAACCACACAAAGGCTTGTATCGGGATTACGGATCCTTCCGGTTTCCAAAACTCTTAGGTTTCCAGTATATACTTAAAATCAAACTTAAAACAAATAGTCTCTAGTTCAAAAGCATATTTAAATTTAGAAAAAGTGATTTTCCTATATTTATTTATTCGTTTATAAATTATTATAATTACAAAAATAACATCCATTAAACTAATGCAATCCTGCCACCTTTTAGAGGCTGCAAACATCAGGTTGTGAAGCCGGCAAGATGCAGCAACTTTTATCAGTCTCGGGATAAAATACTATGGGCCCTTATTTAGAAGACTGCACACATCGGTTGGAGCGGCAAGATGCAGTAAACTTTATTAGCCACAGTTTATATTATTTTTGTTACCTCATTTTTGCATCATTTTTTACATTTATAATACCACGATATAGAGAAAACTTCTTTTTTAGAAATTTAAGTATAATTTGATCTAAGACTAAAATTATGTATCAACCAATACTTCAAAAATTGTTGATTTAAGTTTAATTTTTGAAAAGAGCACGTATTATTAGTCCGGTTAGAAGCTTATGGGAGAAAAAAAGCCACAAACTACACTTATGAGCTCTTAAGATTTCCAACTAATCTTTCTTTAGCATCTAACTCATAATTAACTCTATCATTTTTCGTTCTTCGCAAAAATCCGCCAATGCTTAGTCTAAAAGTTAAGGAACAAGCTAGAGCTCAACACGCTCGATCGAGTCAAAATTTATTCTTATTCTACCCAGTAGGAAAGTCAAAATTGTGACAAAACACTTATTTTATTTTTTAAAAATTTTTAAATTTTTAATTTTTTTTGGAATTTTGGTGGTAAAAACGGGGTTACGCGAAAACAACGACTGCATGCATAATCAAATCGATAGATCCCCCCATACTAGAACTGAACATTGTCCTCAATGTTTTAAGAAGGGTGTCTACGTAAATCCTATGCCATTTATTAAGTAAGCTTAAAGATAAACGTTAGTCGATAAGATTTGGATATCAGATTCCCAAAATGAAGCTGAGGATGTGAAGCTCTTGTGAACGAAGGACAAAAACCACAAGCACGAGAGGCTTCAGAATCCAGGCAATCCTGGACATACAACAACACAAACATAAAACACAGAAAATGGAAGAGGCGAGCCTCTCACAACAAAAAAAACACTTATTCATTACTACTAAACTAGCATACTACTACTACGATTATACTAGGATAAGCATGGGTTGCCACCCGCGAAGTGCTTGTTTTAGGTCACTTAGCTTGACCCGATCCCCTCATACTTGAGCTGGTCAAGGGGGATAGAAGTGGAGACACGGGACATCCAAGGCACGGATGTCCTCTCCATAAGAGCAAGGAAAAATCTCCATCGGGCTTTTAAAATTTTTAATGACTTTGAAAGCTTTAGGGCCCCGATGAGATAATTCCGGGAGAAGAGAGGTATGAACTCTTTTAGAAGTGATAATCCTGGGGTTGAAAACTTTTTCCTCATTTTCGGACGAAAATGAGAGTAAAGCTCCGAGCCCGGGAACTTCTTTGTGGAAAGGAAGTTCATAAAGAGGAGGATTAAAATCCTCAAGAATTAAAGAAGCATTAGTGGTCTTCTTTACATTATTTTCCATTGTTGCAAGAATGGTAACTTCATAAAGGTTTTCATGAATGAGTATACCCGGATTAAATACATTATCCTCGTTGTTGGTCGAAGACAAAGCATCAACCTCAGAAAAATCCACATAGAAAACCGAGTCACACTTGGGGGAAGGAAGGAAATCGCTTGATCCAGGAAGATCAAGTTCTTCAATCAAGATTTTAGAATCTTTGATTTTCTCTTCCTTGAAGTCAAATGGATCATCATAAGTATTATCATTAACGGTCTCAAGATCAAAAAGTTCATCATCATAATCATCCCATAATGGTGGGGATGAGTAATCAAGAGCATGTTCATCGGTGAACATCTCAGAGATGGTATCAACAAGATTGTTATCAGGAGAATTTTTATCAACCGAATCTTCGAGAGTAAAATCCATTTCCTTGATAGGATCATGGTTAAGCAAATACTCTAATTCTCGAAGATCGGATTTGATATCAACGGGAAGATCATCATTTCTCGGTGGAAATGTGATATGAGCGAGTTCATCGGCAAACTCCTCAAGAGAATAGTCGCTAGTCTCAGAAATCGGGAGACTAGGTGAAGAAGAAGTGGTACTGCCACTTAAAGAATTATGAAAAGGAGGGAGAGGAGATGAAGGATTACTATTTCACAATGGAAATGAATCACTTGCGAGATAAGCTTCGAATTCTTCCCAAATTAATTCACTTTCTTCGATGGAAGTAAGCGTGGGGGAAGAAGAAGAAGACTTGGTCACGGGTTCTGAAATCGGATTGGGATTGCCACTCAATTGATTATCATGATATGGAGGGAGATCTTTAGTTTTATCAAGATTTATCAAGCTCTCAATAATGTCTCCCTCTGGATCAAAGATATCAGCATTAACTTCCGGTGTAGTTAAGTCGGTATGAGAAGTGAGAGAAGAAGTGGGATTGCCACTTGGATGATTTGTTGCAAACAAATATTTAAGAATTTCCTCATGTGAAACATTGTAGACATCAATCATGTTGATTGATTCTTGATGAGGTTGGGTTGAATAGATTGAAGTGTCATGTCTCATATTTAAGGTTAATTTTTCATTACCGTCACGGAGAATCATTTCTTCTCCATGAATGTCAATCAAAGCACAAGCGGTTCGTAAGAAAGGTCTTCCCAAGATGAGGGGGACACGTGGATCGCTCTCATAATCAACAATGACAAAATCAGCGAGAAATGTAAACTTTCCAACCGGAATAAAGACATCTCTTGCAATTCCAATCGGAGTGCAAATCTCTCGGTTAGCTAATTCAAGGGTCATTCGAGTAGAAATAAGCTTGGGTAATCCTAACTTTTTCCACACCGAGAGTGGCATCAAGTTGATGCTAGCACCTAGATCGGCTAGGGCTTTGCACTTGAGCTCACTAAAACCACACGGAATGAGAAATTTCCGAGGGTCTCCGAGTTTTTCGGGTAACTTCTTTAGGATGACTGTTGAGCAATTTTCATTAAGGGGTGTATTTGCCAATTTTATAAGTTTTTCCTTATTGGAAAAGAGAGACTTAATCATTTTTTGGTATTTTAGGATTAGAATCAAAGCATCGGCAAGAGAGATATTGATGTGAAGTTGTTTAAACATGTGCCAAAATTTATGGATTTGGACTTCATCTTTTTCTTTTTCTTGGTTCATTCTTGACGGATAAGGGATATGAGGATGACGAGGATCCCTTTGGTGAACCATATAATTTCTTTGAGAAGGAGGTTTAGATTTTTAGACGAGAGGAGGTGGGACCTTAATGGTAAACTCACCATGTTTCAGGTCTGTTAAAGTCTCATCTTCATGTTTATCCTCCTCCGGATTAATAAATGGAGGAGGCATTAGAACGGAAGGTCCATCAAGAACAAGACCACTTCGAGTGGTAATGGCTTTCAATTCATCTTTTGGGTTAGCAACGGTGTTGCTAGGGAGAGATCCCAACCCCAAGGTAGAAGCGGTGTTCATTTGAAAGAAACTAGCCATCATGTTCTTAAGCTTGTTTGTTTGATTTGACATTGAAGCTTGAATTGAATTTTTCATTTCACTCCTTAACTCGTTTTTCACATTGTTAATTTGAGTTTGCATGGCTTTCATGTTAGCCTCATTTGTTTTTAAAATTTTTTCCAACTCATTTAAAGGAACACTTTGGTTTTGTTGAATTGTAGCTTGATAAGTTGTGTTTTGGTTGAAATTGTTTCCTCGGTTATATCCTTGAGGTTGGGTAAAACGGTTTTGATTATTTTGCCCGTTTTGTTAAACAAAACCCGGTGGTCTTGTTTGATTAGCCATACCCGGAGGACGATAACCAGAATTACCCTGATTGTAGTTACCCGTGGCTACTGCAACGTATCCTTAAATATTATCCTGATATTCCGGGAAAGTGTTGCCATCGGCGGCGAGACACTAATAGTAAGGATGAGCACCACCGCAAGTGACACAAATCTCCTTAACGGCTTTTACGGAAGCTGGAGGTGGGGTTGCTTGAAATTGTTTAAGAATAGCCGTCATAGCGGTAGTCACAACACTCGTTTGCTGATTTACTGCATGAGTCAGTTTAGCTATATCGGAAGAAGAATTACCATCACTTGATTTCACTTGAGAAACAATTGATTTATTTCGTGAATTGCGGACTTTAGATTTGTTTTCGATAATTGTCAACACATCTCGAGTACTTCTTTCCAAAAGATTACCACCGGCGGCAGAATTCAAAGAATCTTGGTCGGCCGGGTTCAAGGCATTGTAGAAAGTATCAAGTTGGTGCAATTCGGTGAAACCATGACGAGGACAAGCACGAAGGAGATCTTTGTAACGGTCCCATGCCTCATGAAACGACTCATCAAACTTTTGTTGAAAGTTGGAAATCCCATTTCGTAGTTTTGTCTTTCTTGAGGGAGGAAAGAATTCGTTGATAAATTTGGAAACAAGATCCTCCCAA
>BQNB010069697.1:1590-33395 GCA_026074375.1 Tanacetum coccineum
TAGATAGCATGGACACGCCGTATTGGGAATTGGTCAAACGCGTTTTCTTGTGAAGTCTTGGCGCTGATACGCTGTATCTCTTTAGTTGGATACGGCGTATTGGTGAATTTTCAGAAATCTTCAAATGTCTTCATTTTAGCTCCAATTTATGCGCCTTTTAGCTTATCTTCACAAAACACTCTTGAATTACTGCATTTATCAACTTTAAAGCAATTAAGTACCAAATAATGCAATAATTATATAAAAGTAGGCAAAATAGATGGGATAAATGATATAATAAAGTGACTTTATTTGATGTCATCAATATTCACTATTTTAAACCAGTTTAAAATCAAGTTTTCACTTTAGTCACTGAAAAGCATATTAGGAATTATGTGCATCGTACATCATTTACTTTTAGATGTCCACTATTTGATTTTAGTACATCCTGCTTATTTTGATTGATCCATTTATGTTATGAGTTTTCTTTCACGTCGGTTACTGTCGTTATAATTGTCGCACTCTCCTTAAGCACGTTATTATTACAGACACCATTATAGTCACAGTATGTCCCATTGATCGTCTTCGCACGCCGATGATTCCGCGAGTGAGTCGCGATGCACACTTAACTACTTTTCGTATCCTTACCCATAATAACACCTTGAGAAGGACTCGTTAATAGATTCTGAGTAAGAACTCAAGGTGAGCAGTAGGTGAGCTATATATGTATGACATGTAAAGTCGTTCGTTCTTTCTTAATTAGAAATTTCGTCGACCTATATTCTAATTATATCTCCGTTTTATTTTGTCATGCTATTAAGCCAATCGTTTTGGCTTCAAATGTAAGCATTTTTTTGCTTGTTCACAAACACCGTGTTCAGTAATTCAAGATTTTGTTTCTGAGCGACCCCAAAGGTGAGTCAATTTTTCAAAAACATTAAGCCTTTTTACCAACTTCTAACTTAAGTTCATGACAGTTCTTGTTTGATGAGTTGTGAAATTAAGATTCAAGTTGCTATTTGGCTTAAGACCTTTGAAGAATTCACTCGAGGATGGGCGAGGCTTGGATGATTTGATGGATGCTCAAGCGACGTGGATGCAACGCGGCTATAGAGAGACTAGGGCTGAAAGCGGAAATGCGCGGTGTTTTATCCTTACCCTACCATGCGTATTGCAAACGACTATTTCTCATTCACTATGTGGGTTGACATCGTTTTTATCATTCAAACCTGTTACTTAAACGTTTCATTCTTGAAGACGTTCGATGAGACGCATTACGTCATTAGTTGCCTTAGGAGCAACTCGCCTTATAGTGTTACCACTCTAGTTGTTTGGTTGTATGACCATCGCATAGGAGACCCTTTTAAGATAAAAGGATTGATATGAGAACGAGAACCTTATACTTGATACTGGTTAATTGTGTAACCATGATAACAATTTTCGTCTTGGCGTTGTGTTTCGGAGATGGTACTTATTTGGACGAGTCGAAGTCCTTTGGTAACAAAACATGTAAAAGTGATGTACTTTTTGAACATTTTTTAAACGGGTTGCACTTTTATTTTTCAACGGTTACATCGCTTTAGCATCAAAACTTATGTATTATAAAATACACCTAAACACCAAATTTTATTGAATATATTTATTCAACTCGCGTTCGAAAAAAAATGTTTTTATTATCAAAATATAAATTCTTTTGTATCGATATCATTGTGTTTGGTTACTATGACTTCAAATTTTTGAAAAATCCTTATTATGACTTTAATAAAATAAAAATAAAAAATAAAAATAAAATAAATAAATGAATAAATTTTCTTTATTTTACGTTACTTGAAATACATCTTTAGTCAATTTTTTTTATTTTTATCACGATTTATGTTGAAAACGAACCTTGTTGTAAATTACTACGAAATACAAACTTTTTGCAGACGTATCTCTTTGGACAATGACTATTATGGAAAATTTGAAACTATATATGTGGAAAAGTTTATCTCTTACTCGATATAAACATTTGTGGAATTTTTTCTTTGCATAATAGTTATTTCAATAAATTTTAAAGTTGCATTGTATTTGCACGGTACTCGCACTATACTTCGGTTAAATTACTTACTCAAATGAATGTTGTAGACAATTTTAAAAACCATACCTTCGAGAAGAAACACACACAACTCATGAACGAATCATGGAAACCAATCAAGGGACATTCATACCAAAGGAACCTAGAGCAAACACAAGCTTTGTTCACTGGAAATTTGAGCCGTTAATCGATTTGACTTATGAGAAGTTAAAAGAGGTATACTCTATTAAAACGCTAATGACCCTAAGTTGAAGCGAGAGAGATAAGGACAAACTAAGTATGCAACACGCAAGGTTGCAGTTACAGGACATCCAAGTCTTGTGGTGCTAAGAAATTCTTTGGAACTAAAAGAGCAGTTAGCCTAATATCATGGCTAGAAGAAATGGATTATGTGATCTACATTAGCAAGTGTCCCGCAGAAAGCCAAGTCGAATTCGCGTCTTGTATGTTGCAAAGTCGCGCCTTAACTTTGTGGAACATACTAGTTTAGACAAAAGGTCGGGCAATTGCTATAGCCCAACCTTGGGAGGACCTAAAGAAGTTGTTAAGGGAGGAATATTATCCGGATAATGCAATCAAGAAATTTAAGGAAGAGTTCTAGAATCATGTTATGATTGGAGTTGATGTTGATAAGACATAACCTGATTCCATGAGTTGGCTAGACTAGTGTCGCACACGGTAACTCCGGAAAGCAAGAGTATTCATTGCTACATTCGGGGTCTAGCTCCTGTAATTAGAAGAACAATGGAAACCAGCCTGTGTTAGAAGTTTTTCCATTGCTGCTAAGGAAGCCTAGCAAGATCTTAACGTCATGATGAGTACTTTTTCTTTCATCGATCATTTTCTACCGTAATATTCGATTCCGATGCCTATTTTAGTTTTATTTCTACCAACTTCTTTCCCTTGATTAACTCGAAACCTCGTGCTATAAACCCCGATTACGAAATTTAAATTTCTAACGGTCTAAAATTAGAAACCAACAAGATTGTCTGTGGATGTGGACTAGAACTAGAATGTCATACGTTCATCATCGACTCAATTCCTTTTGGACATGGTAGTTTCGTGGTAAACGTAGGAATGGATTGGTTCTCAAGGCCTAGAGCTAAGATAGTTGTTATGAGAAAATAGTCTAAATTCCGTTATCTAACGGAGAGATTTTTGAAGTTTTATGGAGAACATCCGAAAGGAAACCTAAAATTGTTGGGTTTATTGATTTGATGAATACAAAACTACATGTGCTTAAATGAAGACGAATAAAACAACAAGGACTAATCTGACACTTTGGTATTCTACATATGGAAGAGGTAAAAGCTGGAAGATTTCCTTAAGATAAGCATTGAAAAGTAAAATGTTTAGCTTCCTTAATACTCTAGGTTTTCCTGTAAACCCTCTATATAAAGGGTATTAGACGTGTGGTTTAGATATCAGTTCCAATGAGAGTCGTTTAGTAAAAGTGTGTGTGTACACAATAGTAGTTTTAGTTATATAGTTTATAGTTAGATAGTGTAGCCTCAAGAATTATTTGGGGCTGTGATGAATAAAGAAAACCTTGAAAGTAACTTTGATTCTGAGTTTATTATTCCGCTGTGCATTTTATATCATTGTTACTTTGTAATCCTAGATGAGATCTAACCCATCTCGAGTTATAAACGATCTAAGGAGTTCTATCAAACTTCACAATTGGTATTAGAGCCTGGTGGCTCTTGATCTAGGGTTTGGTACAAGGTTTTGTTCATGTTTTCTTTTCGGTAAAGTAGCAAATTCGATGAAACTAGGGTTTTCACAAACCCTTATTCGGAAAAAAGAAAAATATGGTTTTGGTTATTGTTCTGAAGCTTTGTAGGGTTTCATTAGAGATCAAGTCGTGGTCACCATTCTAATTGTTTAGAGTTACAGATTGAAGAACAACATGTGATGAATTTGTTGACTACAAATCCTTTTGTGTTGATTGCTATCGATCACCAAGTATTGAAGATTGGTTGCAGACGTGTTTTTAAGAAACCCTAAGTTTTAATGGTTTACTTTGTTAAAAAAAGAAGCAGCAGATTGTGTTTGAATATGTTTGATATGGATCTCTAAGGTTGCTTCATGATTGCGCTATTCACAGATGGTAAAGCAGTTCATGACGTAAAGGTTTACTACTGCTCGTTTATATTTTTAGTACTGCTCGTATGGTTTGTGCTGTCAGTTTTGATGAACAATAATAATCAGAGTTAGTACTGCTGAGCTTTAAAGATTAATACTGCTAGTTCTATTTTAGTACTACCCATATATGTTACTACTACCAATTTGTGAATCGTTTAATAAATGCAAATTAGTAACAGTTTAGTGACACTAAAAAGTGTCACAAAATGAATGGGAGGAAGGAGTAATCAGATCTGTGACACATTAGTGACAAATTAGTGACAGATAAAGTGTCGCTAAATAATATAGGAGGTATAACACTCCGTGTTTTAGGGTCATTGACATCGTCAATAAATTCACAAGTTATTTTTAGTATAGTACGCGTTTACTTTTAAATCGTAATCGTTAAGTTAAATCGCGCAAGCTAAAAATTATCGTTCAATGTAAACTGGCATCAAACAATTAAATGTTTAAATCAAGCAAGTATTAAGTAATTATTTTTAGGATAATTATTAACATGGTTCATTTTATTTTTAGTGGTTACGTAAAGAAAGTACGTTTCGCGATAAAATATGTTTAGGCATTCCCGGAACCACCAAAACATTTCTACGCTTCAACAAATACCCACAATTGTACCCAATACTCAAAAGTTTATATAAAACTTCAAGTATTTATCACCTTATCCAAATTATTCATGAAATAATTCAAACCAAACCCTACAATGTACAAATTGTACATGGTATTTAATCTATACTTCATGTAACCTTAAATAATACAAGTATTCATCAAATAAAAGATCAAAGATAGTTTTGTACATTCCCTAACCTTATTTTTGTGTATATGTATGTCTAAGGAGACAAGAAGCACACCAAGAACCTAGCTAAATCAAATGAACATCACCTTGGTCATTATGGTACCAAGACTAAATAGTTTTGACCCAAAAAAAGCCTTAAAACACTCCCCTTGTTTCCTTGTGATTTCCAACGACCAAAACCCCACCTCTTGGCCTTTTATTTGCACCTTGGACTAGTATATGACACTTATAAGTCATGCCTTACAAGAGATAAACACACACATTGCATTTCCTTATCAAAAATCAAATCTTTTCTCTTCCTTTTTGCATACAAACCCCACGGCTCAAATAAGCCACAACAAACCATCCATGTAATTTTTAACTGCAACACTTATAAGCACTTACACATCATATCTAAGCTATACTAAGGTATTTACAAGCCTTGGTTAATCATTTACAAGTGTTGAAGCAAGAAAGAAAAGATTAGGTTTTTCAAACTAATCTAGGGTTTCTAACTTTGCAAGCTTTGAATTTTAATCTAAACAAGGGTTTAGATTGTGTTGTTCATCGTCATACATCTCATCAAGGTTATCTAAAACCCTTTAAGAATTTACATTTATGATTTTATGAGTATATATGTTCTATTTAGCAAAATCACCATTAAGATGCTTTTAAACATGTAAGATGTATTTTTTTACTTGTGATTATGGATTTGTACACTTTTATACATGTTATATGGATGATGATATCATGTTAAATTGGATATATGAGTGTTGTACACTCTTGGTTAAGTGTAAAAATGTATATGTACAAAATTATGGTTTTAAAGATTACTTAATAAGTTACAAGTGAAAGTGGTGTAAATGGCATGTTAATCTTGTTACCTTGGACTCACTTGGACAAATCATGGACTTATGGACATTACTATATGTATGACATATGATATACAAGGTTTTAAAAGACTTGTGGTAATTATAAAGTTGAAAAGTATATATATATAAAGTATACATAATTAATTATGGAAAGGTTCTAAAGAGGCTGTTTTGGTTTGTGTTTTATGACATCCACATTATGCTTTATAAAGATAGTACACCTCATGACAAAGTCTGAATATGTAAAGAACTCGAAAAACCGCCTTATAACGAAAAAGATACGATAAATATACGTTTTACGTTAATACCGGGTTTATAAAATAAATTTCATAAAAAGTTACTGTTCATCAGGGACATTTATTTTGGAAAACATCATTTATATGACAGAACTTTTAATTACGAGAACGTACTCGAAATAATCGCTAAAAACGGAGCTATAACGAATAAGATACGCCATTTACGGGTTTTACGATAACTAATCTATAAAAATAACTGGTGTGAAACGTAAAAATCACTGTTCACCAGAGGACATGAAATACAAAAATGTCATATTTTGATACGTCGTCTTAATACGAAAACATGGACATAAGAAACGAAAGAAACGGGCTTAAAACGATAAAGATACACACTATTTTATAACTTGTGCACTATTTCCTAAGATGAATAGTGTTTGTTCATTTTTTATAAACAAAATTTGTGAAACATTTTGGAAACACTTAAATAATATCTATACTTGTTTTAAACTTTATAAATATTATTTTACAAAGGCGATTGAACTAGTTATGTTACTATACGAGTATAAATACATGATATTTATTTATCAAATGCGATTTAGTCTTGATTTCACTAAAACAATTAGATGGTGATTAGCTATATAGAATTATATATGGTAGTACTTACCCAACGTGATTAGTACTTATACGACCTATATTGGATTAGGTTGCATTCGATCATTACCGTGACACATTTTCCGTGATATACTTGATATACGCTCACTCAAGGTGAGTTTATAGCCCCACGTTTTACTGATTTTACTTATGTTTTTGGGGTGAGAACATGCTTGGTTACAAATTTATTTATATGGTTAATTCAAACTCATTATTTGTGTATTTTCAACTCCATTATGATTACGTGTTGCCTAAGTAGCGATAACCCTATCTGAGCCCATTATCATGAACTGTCAATTACTGGATTGTGAGCGTGAATGTTATGAATAGATCTATTGGGATTGACATCCCCGTTCGGGTAATTTAGCTATCACTGGGCAACGAACTGTATACCCTGTCGAACATAGGAGGTATGACGGGTTAGACCTTCATCACGGGCAATGTAGGCATTTATATGGTATTATTATGTCCAAGCTTCAGTGTCATGCGCTTAGGGCAAAGTAATTACATTTATATGTGTCTGCATCTGTTACTTTTTCATACACTTTGGGGAAATTTGTCGTCCTACAATATACGATTTATCAAACCTAATGAATTCATCCAACATGATTGTTTGAGTTTTAAAGCAATGTTTTTTCAGGAGGTCAATAAGCACGTAGGTGCAAGGGATACATTGGTGTTTGATTTTGGATATATGCATAAAGATTTTGTCGCATTACATTTTGTCTTTGTTATGGGCTAGAAATCTTTTGTATTTTGAAAAGTGAACAGAATGAAGCTTCGGGCTTATGTAACACATGCTTTGTTAATCTCCAATGTATCAGTTTTAAATGACTTTTTGTCGCTCTTATATATCTTGTGTTATTGATCATTGAAGTATAACTTGCCGGACCCTTATTCGCGGCAACCCAATTTGGGGTGTTACTGATTGGTATAAGGAGCAAGGTTATAGAGAACCAGGTCAAATGTTTTTGCTGGACTATAACCATTTTCAAACATTGCATTCATACAAAGGGGTTTGCACGGGACATACATACATACATACACTAGTTGTTGCATTAGTTGATTAGACTAGATGCATTCATGATTGATATACATGTTATGATATAAATGTATATTACTATAAGAGTCTTATATTAAATACTAATATAAGCTATTTTGGATTTTTAGATACAGTCATGTCAGATTCAGATGAATCCACGGTTACATACCACAAGCGGTGTCCAGTCCGTCTCGAGGGCTTATCTGACATTGGTCACTCAGGAGTTGTGGGGTCTGAGACGAGGGATGCCTGGATGCTAGATGGACCCAATGTGCAGGTCGCCATACCAGGCCCGCTTCACAGACTACATACTGGCCCTAAGGAGCCACAAGACCACCCCTACCGATTGATCCCAGAGCCGGTATATCCCGAGTATATGCCATGAGAGGATGAGGTGTTTCCGGCTGAGGAGCAGCCGCTGCCTGCTGCTGCCTCACCCACTGCTCAGTCACCAGATTATGTTCCAGAGTCCGATCCTGAGGAGATCCAAAGGAGGATTATGGACGTGGACCTGAGGAGGATCTCGATCGCTTATCCTGGTCGCGGAGGAGATGACGGCGATGACTGAGGATGAGTCATCAAACGGTCCGAGGAGGATGATGATGTTGGACATCGAGGCCGATAATGGATGATGAGGATGAGGAGCACCCGCTCCTGCTGACTCATCAGTTGTTTGCTTTACCGGCTGGCGCCTGGCCCCATCTCGGAGGAGACCGAGCCGTTTGAGACCGACGAGTTTCGGCTACACCAACACTACATCTTGCATATCACGTTTTTAAATGCTAGCTATCCATCAGAGATGAGGAACCGATATCACTTCCTCCTAGGGAAGAGGTTGCGAGACTTTTGCTTATGCCTACTCCACCTTCATTACCACTTTTTACCCTAGGTCATACCATTCCCCAAGATACCTTCTCACCACTACCTCCTGATTTCTCACTCTACCCGTTTCACCACACTACCTCAGATTTCCTCACCACCACTACCAGTATCATCACCAGTGCCTGTGTTATCTCCATCATCACCTGCTAGTCCTATTCGTCCGTTGAGCTATCGAGCTGCCATGATCCGGCTGAGAGCCGAGGCCACATCTACTTCCTATTTACTACCATTACCACCACCCATTATACTCTCCCACACCAGACCAGATACACCATCATCAGGGACACCACCTTTGTATTTACTCTCTACTAACCGTAGAGCATGACAGACCCTAGTACCTTGCTTATTTGCCCGAATTGAATCTCCATAGTTTTAATCGAAGCTCCTAAGTTTCGCACAGCAACATTAGTCGAAGCTCAGATTTCTTTAATCATGTTGGAGTTTTCTTCATGTCTCTTCGATGATTCACTCATAAACTTGCTCAAGGTTTCTTCTATAGATTGCATTCGTTCTTTATACGAAGGGTTTGTATTGTTCCTCTGGTAGAATCCTGGAGTTGTTGCTCTATATCCCCCTCCTTGGAAAGGTCTACCAAATTAAATGTAGTAAGCTTATTCGAGGGTTTTACCTTCTTCTTTGAGTGAGCAATCTTTGGTGTAGTAGTGTAAAACCTAAAAATCTCAACAAGTGTAAAATTACCAAAATACCCTTAATGCAAATTTTTTTCATAAAAGCTTAAATAAAATTCATTTAAATGTTAGAAATTATAAAAATGCAACATGTGACAATTATGAAATTTTTGTAAGATTAAAATACTTTATATTATGTAAGAAAAATAATTAATAACTATGTATAATTATTTATGCCGAATTATATATGTATTTAATTATTATACTTTACAAATTTATATAAAATAAATAAGGATAATTACCAAAATAATTATGAAAATTTAAAATCAGATTTATTACATTTTGAAAAGCCCATATCTCGGCCAAATACTTATTAAAATTCATTTGTGCATTTCTTTTATCTAAATCCTAAAAACCAAATTAGCCGAAACCCTAAAATCATAAAAGTGGCGGCACAAAATTTCTCCAAGGAAAGCACGAATTTTATAAGGTGTTTTGAAGGTCAAGGATTGTGGGAAAAATAGTGGGAAAATTTTAGAGTACTTGGTTCGATTTTGGTTATTGTTTTGGGTTCGAATTAAACAACCGGGTTCAATAATTCATTAAATCATCAAACGTATTTTTTTTATCTCATTTATCATCATTATAATCCATAATATACCTGGGAAAAATGTTCATGCATTTTATATTGCTCGAAATAATTAAAACATATTAGAAACCCTAATTTTTAGTTAATTATGAAATCGGCTTAAAAACTATTTGTACATTTGATTTTATATTTTTATAGGGTTTTTCATATCATATATAACTTAGATAAATTGTTGCGAAAATTTAGAGAGAGATTTTGTAATAATTGTTTAGGATTTTCCTTTGTTTGCCGATTTTCGAATAAAGAAGAAAAGGAAAGAAAAGTGATAAAATGAATTAGGGTTAGGGTTTTAATAATTTTTCCAGGTGCAATAAATGCTAATGATTGGGTAATAATTGTGGTTGTGATTGGGAAAAATTTAATTAGGGTTTTAGTGATTTATTAGTTAGCCGATTTTGATATTTAAAGTATAAGGACTTGTTTTGTAAATTCTGAAACTATGGGGTCTGTTTTAGACATGTTATTATACTTAGTATATTCTGTATAAAATAAGTTGGGGGGTATAAAATGTCATATTGATATTATTTTGGATTAAAATGGTTAATTACATATAATAAGTAATTAGAAGTTAATTAATTAAAAATGAGGGACTGAAATTGTAAATTCTGAAAAGTGGAAGGTTTGGTTAGTATTTAATGTATAAAGTATGATTTTGTCATATTTGAATCTATAAGGGCTTGTTTTGTAATTATGGATAATTAAAGATAATGTTTAAATAATTAATAAACCAAAAGGACTAAATATGTAAATTATGTAAAATTAAGGGTTTGACTTGTAAATACAGAAAATGGAAGGTATAATCTGAATAAAATGTGAAACTTTGATATTTACCCTTTTAACCTTGAAAATTGTTGATTTTGCATATTAAACCCTAAAATATAGAAAGTTGTCATATTTAACCCTAAACTTGTAAGGTTGACATGTTAAAGTCACTAAGCTATTCATAATACTTAAAGATCTCAAATGGATGATTATTAATAATTTTGGAAAAATTACTAAAATAGAAAAGTTACTAAATATAGAAAGTTACTAAAATAGAATGTTACTAAAAAATGGAAGTTACTAAAAATGGAAAGTTACTTAAAATGGACAGTTTCTACAAATAGGAAAGTATAACTTAAATGTAATGGTTTGTAATTCGATTCATCATTACTTTAGGTTCGGTCAAGAGGGAGTGATTGTGATATTCTGTGGTGTCTTTCTTTTGTTATTGCTTTGCTTCGGAATAAGATACGTTATTCTGTCCTTATCGTTAAGTTTCTCATGACATATTCCTTCGATCTTTGATTCTTATGTGATTTTGTAACATGTGCTCTTGAGGCCTTTTATTTTGGTTTCTTTATATGATCTGTATTATGTTCCATTTGAACCTGCTATGCTTCATTTGATATTTGATCCTGTGATTTTGGATCCATTTGGCATTGAACCTTTACTATGATTCCTTTGAAATGAACTTTGATATGACTTTGCTTTGAACCCTTTAGTTTGAGAACCAAGCCACTATTTGTTTCCTAGCCATGAAGGTAACATGGCCGTGTCATTGATGCACCTTTGGCATGACTCATGTGTAAGTGAGTGATTTCTCACGAGTCCCCCATTTGTTATTATATGTGCTCTATGAAGATTATTATTTATTTAAGGGGGTATGGATGCATCCTAGAATTTTAGTTTTGTTATTCGTCTGGATTATGACACTTTATGATATTTGGATATTTGGTTCTGATGTTTGGGTGAATCACGTCTTTCACATGTCGGAGCTAAGCTTATCCATGGTTATATGAAATAATTTGTTTGGGCTTGTAAATTGGACTTGATTCGATTTTCTGATTTCTTCTTCTTACACTATGATTTGAATTTGATTTGTGTTACCTTATATTTGTATTACTTTGATCATTTCTTGTGATTTCCTTTTATACCTTGTATCGAATCCTTGGATCTTCCGTTATTTTTTTGCTTCGATTATATATACTGATTCACTGGGCTTTGTATGCTCAGCCACACTTTCTTTTCCTGAAGCAGGTATCTAAGCTAGGAGCTGGGGGTTGCTTTCAGGCCTTATGAGTGCTGAGTGTGGTCTTACCCTAGAGATCTTGGTGTTGATATATGTATGTTTCTTTTCAAGACTTTTGTTAATTTCGGTTAGTTCGTTTGGTTATGTCTATCCTTGTGTACTTATGTAACTTAGTCTTGTTGAATTATTATCCTTTGGTTATTTATTTAAGACTTCGCTGTTTATGCTTTGTGTTATGATTATGAATGCCTTGTGATGTCACACCATTTTTGTAATACATTCTTCCCTTTATGTGGTCGGGGCAGCTTACTAATTTATGTATCAGAGAGCAGGTAATCAGACGAGGTTTATAACCTTAGAGCAATTGAGGCTATGTCCTGTGAGGTTTGGGTAGACATAAGTTCCTTCTGTGTAAATCTCTTCCGTAAACCTATTCGTGTTTTCGTTTGATAAACGTTTTTCTCGATCGTTAGATTGGTGACTACCAGTAGTAACTCGGATGACGATGTCCTTAATCTTCGAGGCCATGATTACTGCTGCTGTGGCCAATGCTCTCCCTAACCTTACGGCTGCTTTGAGAACTCAGATCACCAATGACATCAGGAGTGCTGGAGCTTCAGGTGGTGGTGGTGGTGGTAATGCTATACCCCAAGGGATTCATGTTTGGATCAAAAGGTTTACTAAGTTAAAGTCGCTTGCGTTTTGGTCTGCTGCCACTCCTGCCGAGGCAGAAGACTGGATTACGCATATGGAGAAGTTATTTCAAGTTTTGGGATGTCCCAACAATTTCAAGACTCGTCTTGCTGCGTTTAAACTAGAGGGTGATGCACTGAGGTGTGGGAAAAGATATTTGCGTACTCAGTTGGAGGCGATAATTTTGCCGATACTTGTAAGTGGTTGCTTTTCGTGAGATATTTTTCAACAGGTATTTTCCGGCATTGACAACAAGTTTTAGCGTGAGTATGGGTCGTTTTATCAATAGATCATAGAGAATTCTGGGGGTACATGAGAGGGTTCACTAGATAAAAAATGGATGTCTTTTTTTGGTTGGGAGCATACTGCTGGAGATGCCCAGAGGCAAGCTAGACATTTCAAGTGGGGGCTAAAGAAGTGGGTTTTAGACCGGATCGTTAATACGGAATATACGAATGTTGCGCAGGTTGCGGCTGCCGCCCGTAACATTGAGTTATTGCATGAGAGTGGAAATTCGAATTAAGGAGGATAAGGGATGGTAATCGATTCAGAATCAGGGGAACAGGGCCACACTAGGAGACAGGGTCGTTATGACAGGGGTCCAATAATGAGTATAGGGTCGTCTGGACCAGAGTGTTGACGGCATCGGGGTCGGTCATGAGCGGGGTTATGATTCGTAACGGACAGGATTTTCGGGATGTTCATGTTCAGAGGTTTACTGGTTTGGAATGGGAATGGACCGCCAGTGTCAGAGTAACTTAAACCAGACAGCCAGGGTAAGTCAACTCGAGATTTTAAAACAGGTCATGCTTCAGGTTATGCGTGGTCAGAGGAGGTCTAAATGAGACTTTGCCTCCTCACATCTTTGTACTACTGTGGAAAGTCTCATCCAGGTGTTTGTTATAAGGCTTCTGGGGGATGTTTTACTTGTGGGCTTTCAACTTAAGCGTGAGATTGTCCCCAAGCGAAGCAGAATCAGAGTTGCAGGGATTTTTGCTGACTTCATCCCATACAGGACGGGTTTATGTTCGACTCGTGATCAGGCGGCCAAGACTTCAGGAACTATTACCGGTACTCTGTACATTGATGATCGTACTGTCTTCGTTTTATTTGATACCGGGGCTACACATTCTATAATATCTACCACATTTGCTAAGAAACTTAATGTGACTCCTACACCATAATCGAAACAGTTAATAATTTCAACCCAAATGAAAAACCATATGCTTATTGACCATGAATATGTTAACTGCCCTCTATGTTTTGATGATCGTAGTTAGTCTGCGAATTTACTTCCTATCCATATGTTCGACTTTGATGTGATTTCTTGGAATGGATTGGTTGCTTCTCATGAGCTACCAATGATGCTTATGCTAGGACTGTGTTTGTTTGTGGTAACGTTAGCTACTGAATATTGTTTATCATGGTTCCTCACGCTTAAGTCCGTTAAGCTCATCTCTGCTATGAAGGCACGTACCTTGATTTCTCATGGGTGCCAAGGTTTTCTGGCTTCTGTTATGGACACATCTTTGGAGAGTCCTAATATTGAAAATCTTTCTGTTGTTCGTGAATTCGCTGATGTTTTTCCCGATGAACTTCCTGGACTTCCTCCGGCTAGAGAGATTGAATTTGGCATTGAGTTAATTCCCGGTGCTGAACCTATCTCAAAGGCTCCGTATCGTATGGCACCTGTTGAATTGAAGGAGTTAAAGGAGCAGTTACAAGAGATGTTGGAGAATGGCTTTATTAGACCCAGTGTTTCACCTTGGGGTGCACCGGTCTTATTTGTTAGTAGATGGATGGGCGAGCATGCGATTGGTATTGTTTACGCGAAACTCAACCGTATTACGATTCGTAACCGCTATCCTCTTCCGCGAATCGACGATTTGTTTGACCAACTGCAAGGGGCCAAATATTTTTCTAAGATTGATTTGCGATCTGGTTATCACCAGCTTCGTGTGAGAGAACAAGATATTTCTAAGACTGCTTTTCGTACGCGTTATGGCCACTACGAATTCTTGGTTATGCCCTTCGGTCTGACTAATGCTCCTGCCGTGTTTATGGATTTTTCTGATTAAACCGTATTTTCCACGAGTACCTTGATAAGTTCGTTATTGTTTTCATCGACGACATCCTCGTTTACTCCAAGTCATGAAGAATGAGCTTGAACAACATCTACGATTGTGTTGTGAAATTCTTTAGACAAAAGAAGTTGTATGCGAATTTTCGAAGTTGCGAGTTTGGTTAAGTAAGTCGCTTTCCTTTGTCATATTGATATCTGCAGACGACATCATTATGGGATCCATTCAAAGGTTGAAGCAATCACCAAAAGGCCGAGACCTATCTACGTATCTTTTTTTATACTATTTTTCTTTTATTTTCTATTACCTCCTATTTTTTTATTGTTTCTCCTAAAATCTTTACCTCTTACCCTTTATTATAAAGTTTGTATCCTAAATATATCTCATGATCTTCAATCAATATAATTCTTACATTAAACTTTCAAATTTAATCACTCACAATCAAACCAACCTTAACATTTCTTTATAACTATAAAACCATATAATCAACTCATACCTTTTTTTTATTTAAAATCATCCAATTTACTCAATATAACTCCAACTCAACCCTTCCTCATACTAAATCATAACAACACCAACCATTTCATTATAAATCATTTAGTAATAATTCATAGAATATCTTTATCCACCAAAATAATTTTTAAATCTTTTTATATTAAACATATCAACTCTATCACACACAAACAATAAACATCTCTACCACCTCACATTCGACAGTATGAATAATTAATTCACATTTATACCTATATGACACTAACATACCAAAATTTTCAATTACTCCATATTAATCTATCAATACTACAAATATTTCATCTATCAATAAAATATACAATGAACCTTCATGATAAATATCGTTTTGTTTAGATCTAATATAAAGATTAAACTTTTTTCTATTTTGCAATAATAGTATAGAGTAAACCTCATCCAATTATCAAAGAATTCAAATGTTATACGGTTAGTATTTGGCATCTTGTGCAGAATTAAGTAATACGTACAACATACTTATTTCTTTTTTAAATTACGTATTTTTGTGTATTAGAATATAGACTATGTTTTCCTCTGATCAGGCACTACCGATGACGTGATCTGACGGAAGCTCATATTTCTCCATTTTAATTCATCCATGTTCAACCAGATGAACATATGATAATTGAAAAAGATACTTTATTTTGAACTTCTGTAACAAGATGTTGCTCGTTTGTAAAAAAGTCTGACATGTCCAGTCAGGTCAACAATGAACATCAGAGGTTCTATACAGGTTTTTTACATCGATTGATATTTCATATTTTTAAATGTTATTATATTTCCCTTTATTTCGCTAAAGGTTTGCTATACTCAGCAAAGTAATGATTCGACTTTGGGAGTTTCGTTATCGTCTACCAATTCTGTCACATTACATTACCAATTCGGATAACTATGGTAGAGATAAGTTGGCGGAGATTTTTCGACAGGAAATCGTTAGACTGCATGGTACACCGACTTCTATTGTGTCCGACAGAGATCCGAAGTTTATACATCTCTTTTTTTAGAACGGAATACAGAAAGCTTGGGGAACCTTTTTCGGTGGTCTTTTAAAAGTTCCGTACAGCAATTATCCTCAAAACCGATGGTCAGTCAGAGAGGACCATTCAGACTTTGGAAGATATGTTGAGGGCTTGTGCTTTGGAATGGACAGGTAGTTGGGATGAATATTTGTGCTTGGTGGAGTTTGCCTACAATAATAGTTGGCATGCTAGCATCAAGGCAGCACCTTTCGAGCTTTTGTATGGTAGAAAATGTCGAGCACCTATTTGTTGGGATGAAGTAGGTGAACGTTTGATTGAAGGTCCGGAGCTCATCGAGATTACTAATGAGAAAGTGGCTGTTGCTAAGGAGAAATTGAAAGAGGCTAGATCGCGACAGAAGAGTTATGCTGATAAGCATCGACGTGACTTAGAGTTTCAAGTTGGAGATCGTGTATTTCTGAAGGTTTCGCCATTCAGAGGAGTTAAACGTTTTGGGATCAAGGGCAAGCTCAGTCCTCGATTCATCGGTCCGTTTGAGATTTTGGAACGTATTGGAGAGGTTTCGTATCGTCTGGCGCTTCCTCCGCAGTTATCGCACGTTCACGATGTCTTTCATGTATCTCTTTTGAGGGGATACCATTATCATCCATTGCATGTCGCATCTTATCCTTTTGATCAGATTCAGCCTGATATGTCTTTGTCCGAAGAACCTGAATCCATTCTAGATCGTCAAGAGAGAGTCATGAGAAACAAAGTTATTCCTTTTGTGAAGATTCTTTGGAAGAATCACCCAGAGCGTGAGGCTACCTGGGAGACCGAAGAGTCTATGCGAGCTAGTTATCCTCATTTCTTTGTCTAGTTCGGTATGTTTTCGTTTCGTTCTCATTTCGTTTTCATTCCGGTTCATTTCAATTTTCGAGGACGAAATTTTTTTAGAGGGTAGTAATGTTGTAAACCTAAAAATCTCAACAAGTGTAAAATTACCAAAATACCCCTAATGCAAGAAAATTCATAAAAGCTTATATAAAATTCATTTAAATGTTAGAAATTATGAAAATACAATATATGACAATTATGAAATTTTTGTAAGATTAAAATACTTTATATTATGTAAGAAAAATAATTAATAACTATGTATAATTATTTATGCCGAATTATATATGTATTTAATTATTATACTTTACAAATTTATATAAAATAAATAAGGATAATTACCAAATAATTAACCCCTATGCAAATTTAAAATCATATTTATTCCATTTTGAAAAGCCCATATCTCGGCCAAATACTTATTAAAATTCATTTGTGCATTTCTTTTATCTAAATCCTAAAAACCAAATTAGCCGAAACCCTAAAATCATAAAAGTGGCGGCACAAAATTTCTCCAAGGCAAGCACGATTTTTCTAAGGTGATTTGAAGGTCAAGGATTGTGGGAAAAATAGTGGGAAAATTGTAGAGTGCTTGGTTCGATTTTGGTTATTGTTTTGGGTTCGAATTAAGCAACCGGGTTCAATAATTCATTAAATCATCAAGAATCATCAAAGGTATTTTTGTATCTCATTTATCATCATTATAATCCATAATATACCTGGGAAAAATGTTCATGCATTTTATATTGCTCGAAATAATTAAAACATATTAGAAACCCTAATTTTTAGTTAATTATGAAATCGGCTTAAAAACTATTTGTACATTTGATTTTATATTTTTATAGGGTTGTTCATATCATATATAACTCAGATAAATTGTTGGAAAAATTTAAGAAAGATTCTAAATAATTGTTTAGGATTTTCCTTTGTTTGCCGATTTTCGAATAAAGAAGAAAAGGAAAGAAAAGTGATAAAATGAATTAGGGTTAGGGTTTTAATAATTTTTCCAGGTGCAATAAATTCTAATGATTGGGTAATAATTGTGGTTGTGATTGGGAAAATTTAATTAGGGTTTTAGTGATTTATTAGTTAGCCGATTTTGATATTTAAAGTATAAGGACTTGTTTTGTAAATTCTGAAACTATGGGGTCTGTTTTAGACATGTTATTATACTTAGTATATTCTGTATAAAATAAGTTGGGGGGTATAAAATGTCATATTGATATTATTTTGGATTAAAATGGTTAATTACATATAATAAGTAATTAGAAGTTAATTAATTAAAAATGAGGGACTGAAATTGTAAATTCTGAAAAGTGGAAGGTTTGGTTAGTATTTAATGTATAAAGTATGATTTTGTCATATTTGAATCTATAAGGGCTTGTTTTGTAATTATGGATAATTAAAGATAATGTTTAAATAATTAATAAACCAAAAGGACTAAATATGTAAAATTAAGGGTTTGACTTGTAAATACAGAAAATGGAAGGTATAATCTGAATAAAATGTGAAACTTTGATATTTACCCTTTTAACCTTGAAAATTGTTGATTTTGCATATTAAACCCTAAAATATGGAAAGTTGTCATATTTAACCCTAAACTTGTAAGGTTGACATGTTAAGTCCCTAAGCTATTCAAAATACTTAATAGAATCTCAAATGATGAATATTACTAATTTTGGAAACTTACTAAAAATGGAAAGTTACTAAAAATGGAAAGTTACTAAAAATGGAAAGTTACTAAAAATGGAAAGTTACTAAAAATGGAAAGTTTCTAAAAATAGAAAGTATAACTTAAATGAATGGTTTGTAATTCGAATTCCCAATCATTTCTTTAGGTTCGGTCATGGAGGGAGTGATGTGATATTCATGTGGTGTTTGCTTTGGTTATGGCTTTGCTTTGCGGGTATAAGGTTCAGCTTTTCTGACTTTATCGTTTAAGGTTTTTCATTGACAAATTATCTCTATATTTGATTATTATGTGATTTGCTAATTTTGCTCTGGCCTTTTATTTGGTTTCTTATATGTTCTGTCTTTATGTTCATTTGAACCCAGCTATGTACTCTTTGATATTTGAATCATTTGATTTTTGAAATATTTGAACCTTTGACATTGAACCTTTGCTATGATCCCTTTGAAATGAACTTTGATATGACTTTGCTTTGAACCCTTCAGTTTGAGAACCAAGCCACTATTTGTTTCCTAGCCATGAAGGTAACATGGCCGTGTCATTGATGCACCTTTGGCATGACTCATGTGTGAGTGAGTGATTTCTCATACCGTCCCCCATTTGATATTATATGCGCATTATGAAGATTATTATTTGTTTAAGGGGCGTATGGATGCATCCTAGATTTGTTTTGTATTCGATGGATTATGACATTATGATATTTGGATATTTGGTGACTGATGTTTGGGTGCAATCCACGTCTTTCACATTTGGAGCTAGCTACTCCATGGTTACTATGATATGATTTGTTTGGGCTTGGTAATTGGACTTGATTTGATTTTCTGATTCATCTTACCTTACACTATGAATTGACTTCTGATTTGTCTTACCTTATATTTGTATCCCTTTGATCATGTATTGTGATATCCTTTGTACCTTGTATCGTATCCTTTGATTTCCGTTATCTTTTGCATTCGATTATATATATCTGTTCACTGGGCTTTGTAAGCTCAGCCGCACTTTCTTTTCCTGCGGCAGGTATCTAAGCTAGGAGCTGGGGTTGCTTTCAGGCTATGAGTGCTGAGTGTGGACTTACCCTAGAGATCTTAGTTTTGATATATGATTTGTTACTTTTCGAGACCTTCGTTATTTCGGTTATTTCGTTTGGATATGTCTGTCCTTTGAGAACTTATGTACCTTAAGTCATGTTGACTTATTATCCTTTGGTTATTTATTTAAGACTTCCGCTGTTTATGCTTGTGTTATGATTATGTATGCTTTTGATGTCACACCATATTTGTAATACTTCTACCCTTTTGGGTTGGGGCGTTACAATTTATGGTATCAGAGCTGCCAGGTTAATCATGACGAGGTCTTATGACCTTAGAGCTTAGGCTATGACCTGTGAGGATTGGGTAGACATTAAGTTCCTTCTGCGTAACTCTCTTCCGTAACCTATCTTGTTTTTGTTTGCTAATCGTTTTCTCGATCGTTCAGATGGTGACTACCCGTAGAAACTCGGATGATGATGTTCCTAACTTCGAGGCCATGATTACTGCTGCTGTGGCCAATGCTCTCCCTAACCTTACGGCTGCTTTGAGAACTCAGATCACCAATGACATCAGGAATGGTGCTGCATCTTCAGGTGGAGGTGGTGGTGGTGATGCTACACCCCAAGGGATTCATGTTTGGATCGAAAGGTTTACTAAGTTAAAGCCACTTGCGTTTCGGTCTGCTGCCACTCCTGCCGAGGCAGAAGACTGGATTACGCATATGGAGAAGTTATTTCAAGTTTTGGGTTGTCCCGACAACTTCAAGACTCGTCTTGCTGCGTTTAAACTAGAGGGTGATGCACTGAGCTGGTGGAAAGCTCATTTGCGTACTCAGGTTGGAGGTATCGCGCTTTACCTACCTTTCTTCACTAACTCTTCATTTCATGACCAATTCATATTGTTACACCTTATTTTGTGGGAATTAAGCATTATATCTATACTAAAGGGGTGTTTCTTTTTTCTTATTAGTTAAGTGGCTTTTAGATGAGGGTCTTATTTAGATTTTTTTAAGGGGAGAGGGAGGCTTGAGTGGGTCTATTAATAAAATTAATTATTAGTTTTGGGCCCACACCATCCCTATTAAGTGGAAGTAAGGATTGTTATGACGTCACGCCCTCGGACACGTATTCCGTCTAGGCCCAGTTTGGGGGTGTGACAAGTGGTATTCTTAGTCCCTTGATGGTCACCATTTACACTTAGGGTGTGTTTTTCAAAGTGGTTTGAAGAGAATGTCTTAATTAACCTCTTAAATGGGAGACTTTATCTTTGATTATGTTCATCATATTATGTATAGGGATGGTTGTATCATTTAACTAAAAGATTCATTATGTACATCATATTATATATGAGGATAGTTGTATCATTTGCATAAGTGCAAGATGATTTGACAACATTGGTGTCTAAATGAAAGTCATTAGATAACATTAAAAGGAACATTCTGGTGGATGTAAATTGTATAAGGAATTCATTCCTAGACTTGTAATGAAGAGACTATGAATATACACTGCGATGATCATAGTAGTCAACAAACCTTTTGTTTGTGTGAAATCCAAACATTGCTAAAGAAGTGTTCATAATTTACAAATTTAAGCATAGTGGTTGTTTTATACACTAGTGCTTGTTTTAATTGAGATGATACTCAATCCAATTCATGAGAGGTTTTTATCATGGATGATGACATTGCTGACTACACATGTTTGGGTTAAAAGCATAATTGCATTATAACATTAAAATAATAAGAATACTTTATAGTTTGGAAAACTGTTAAGATGACTATCTCTAATAAGTGTTTTGCTAATGTCATACACTTTATGGTATGTAGTGTGACTATACTCATATAAGTAATACTTGTGATTGAGTGCACACATACAAAATAACAATCATCATATTATTTAAAAAACTTCACTATCTGTGAATTTTTAAAATAAGTATTCTCAAAGTTCCATGAGATCATAACCTAGTTGTTTTGTTCATAGAACCTAGTCTTATCAACAAGTGCGATTGTTATGACTAAGACATTATTGTTCAAATAAAATCATTATGCACTGATCTTATTTGGTATTTGAATAATAAAACTGTAAGCAGTTGTATTAAATAATGAATTGATAAAATGGTATGATCATTTTCATGTATACTACTAAGTTTTATATTTGCATGTTTAAATCCTTGAATAAATTTATTTATTCTAAACTTGTCCATTGCCAGTCAACGATACGAGAGTATTGTTGAATTAAGACAAATGTGAACGATTGGCTATATCATGTTGAATATTAAAAGATGTGTCTGCAAAACTCATATGTTATTCAATGAGATTGAATATTGGATACCCCAACCTGTGTGAACTCACTTTATGGATCAACGTTATCAAGTGAATTCCACATATGGTAGAGTTTTTTCTCATCCTCGGACTTGAGATGCAAGCAGGTCTTGCATGTGTGGATGTTATTCTTGATTCAAGTTTAATGTTATCCTTAATAAGGTAGTTATAAAAGCTACTTTCAGAAATGTTATAAAGCATATGAATGACACTTGTAATCAAAATAAATTTTGTTCCTCCACGTGTTAGCAAGTTAGATATTATCGGGCCCCTCGATGAATTGATCAGATGTATGTGTGGCCGCACCCAAATGTAATTAAGATGAACCTTGATTAATTTTGTAATCTTGTTCAATATCTATATCGAGAAACAAAATAGTTAGATTATGGAATGACTTTGATCCATATCCATTTTAAACACCGTATTTGTATCAAAAAGGATTATTAAGAGTACACCTTTATAGTGAGACGTTTACAAAACTAGACTGAGATATTTAGCTAGACGCTTACCAATGTTAGTATAGTTTATTATGTAACCACGACTTTCGCAAGTGGGAGCTGTAAGGAAGTGCTCATGTCATATAGATATTTCGGCTAGAAATACGTGAGCCTATGAGGTCACACACGTATACACTGAGAGACTACGTTAATAAGGTAATTAATATAGTAAATTTATTATATTAATTATATTAGTTAATATTTAATGTAATTAATATATAAAATGTATTAGATCAATTATGTAGAACCGTAGAGGGGGGGGGGGGGTGAATATGGTTTTCTTGACTTTTTTGAAGTTTATAAAACTTCAAGTCTCGAAAGAGCCGAGTGGTGTACTATACTACTTTGCAAAGTGAACAATAAGTAGATAGAGAGAGAAGAAGAGACACCACGATATATACTGGTTCGAGAAGGGAAGGTTTAGACCTTCCGTACGTCCAGTTGCGAATCCATGACACCGATATTATTCCTAGTATAATCCTTATGGTGGACTATAAACCGTATTACAATTTAACTCCACCGACTTTCAACAAAGCTCGGCACTCACACAGAAGAGTTACTACATACGATATTCCGCCCTCAGAATCCGCCTCTAAGAACCCATGATTCGACTTAACCTATTAACTCTAAAGCCTTACCTTTGGAAGCTTAACAAACCCTAACTAGATCCCCAATGATCTAGGCTCGATCTCACGGATGCAAGACTTCCCTTACAACTCAATTGTGTATAAAGATATATTGTTGAACCAAGTCCTAACCTAGCCTAGTGACTCGATTATAAAGAAAAGGTATGAGAAAGAAGACCCTCGACAAAACATACAAGTATGGATTAGGTACTTGTATGGCTCTCTTGCGGAGATGTGTTTACTTCAATAGAATGATGAGATGAGAAGATTAGAAAACTTTGATGTTTAGACTTAGAGGATTAGAGAAGAGAAGAGAGAGGAAAGAATGTTTGCAAGAGATGAGGAATATAAAGGCCAAGGGTGGATATTTCTAGGCCAAGAACTCAAATTGTAGAAAAACAATTCGAGTCTGGCGCACTGCCCACGCGTCAGTGCGTGTGCAGCACGCCAGATTCCCAAGATTGTTTTTCCTTCGGGATCTTGGCATTTTAAATACTCGCACTTGTTAAACCCCCAATTGTACTTCACACCTATGACCTTTCAATCATTATTATGCTCAAGGTCGACCAACTCAAATAGCCATTTGACAAAATGTTTATGAAGTATTAAAAGCATTTTGCTTGTTCGATAAATTAGAGATAGAAAATAATTATCGAAAGGGGCATTTTGGGTATTCCTCAAATGTGTAACTAGCCTAGTTGGGATACAACTAAGGGTTAGAAGGGCTAGTTACAAACCAAGAGAATATTCTTGAAATATTCCTTACTTGGTGAGAACAGGGGGAAAGGAGAATTTGAAATTTGAATTTTGAATTGAATAACACACATGTTGGATGAGACTAAGTGAGTTGTGTATTGGTTGACAATGAGTTGTCATGAGGTGACTTGATGTGATGTAATAAGATAGAAGGGAGCCTCTTGAGCTTATTTGAAATGAAGGGTTGAGATAAGAAGTGTACACTTGGCAGAGTGGCATGATCAAGGGTTGTATTTGTTATATGAGTGAGTAGATAGTGTTTAAAAGATGGTTTGTGTTTGTTTGAGATGTAGCATCAATCCAAGGGTTAAGAATAGAATGGGGGAGTTTAGATTGATGAGATGGCATGATCAAGAGTAGAGATGAAAGTATGTTTGTTGTGTTTGTTTGAGAAACAATCCAATGGTTGAAAAGATAGAAGTGTGAGAAGTTGGATTGATGATATGTCTTGATCAAGGGTTGACAAGAAGTGTGTGTATGTGTAATTTGAATTTTGTGGGGAAGAAGATGAATAGTGAGTATGTGGTAGAGAATGTTTTGAAATGATATGGAAGATTTTGGTAGGGAATGCTGGGGACACAAAGGTACACAAGGTACACAAGAAGTACATGTGTAAGGAATATGAGTTGGCATTGTTAGGAAGGTTTATGCGAGGAAGAATTACGTGTGGGAAGGTAGTTTGTGTTTGAAGTGTGTTGAAGATGATTAGTGAGAAGGTAATAAGGATTAGGATGAGTTTGAGAATGTTTAAGGATGAAATCAAATGATTGATTTGGGTGAATAATCACATTGCCAATAAGGAGATAAGAGTGGGCATATGTGATTATGGGATGGTTTAGGAAGAAGGTGTGTATGTGGAAGAAATCACTTGTTGGGTAAGAAGGTTTAACAAGTGATTAGATATAATGAGTAGAGGGATTGTGTAGAGGAGGAAGTGAGGACTTGTACATGTGATGGATGAGTTTGTAAAAACATTTAAGGGTAAGAAAGAAAGAAAAGTCAAAGTATAATCAACTTTTAAATACCACAAACTCAAGTAGTCATTTAGACTTTAATCCAAGATAATCAACATTGGATTTGATCACTAATCATCTTGATGCAACCAATCTAAGTGCTTTACATCTTAAGTAAAGCATATCCCATATCAGGAAAGGATGCGTTTACGCAAAGTGACCTTTGACTTGGTTTGACCAATAAGGGAGTAAAACCTGTTACATAATTAGGTTCATCGTAAATCCGGATTAAGGTCAAATGAATGCTTTTGCTTGTTGGTATGTTGAGAGCATGATCATACTAGGTTTAGAAAAATGTTTCGACCTTGGCTAGAGGCATTTGATAAAAGATTTGAGTTGGCGTTTTATGTAAAAATAGGAGGATTTGTTTTTGCTCCTCTCTAGGTCTAAACCTCATTTGAAGTGTTCCCAAATGCTCAAATATCATGTACATACCTTTATTGAAGTTTTCACATGTGTCGGGTAAGAGGAAAGCTGACAAAATCAAATCCGTAAAAACGAACTTCGTAAGTGGCGCGCTGGCCACGCGCTGACGCGTGCCTAGGGCGCTAGAGGCGAATATCCGGTTTTCCGGATTTAGGCTATTGTTTGTTATTTTACGTTTTACGAATGTTTATTTGTCATCATTAAAACATAAAGGAGATCCTAGTTAATGTTGCACCAACAAATTACATTAAATTTATTTCACGAAAATAGCTTGACGGTCATTAGTTAAATCGTTAGAAGGTTCAAGTTAACTAACGAATGCAATTAGGAAAGTATTAGACTAACCTAATTGTACAATAGCCAAGACAATATGGTAATCAAATCCTAAGGATGAGGGGCAGTCGAACCATACAAGGAAAAGGAAAGAAAGAAGCCAACTTGTCCACCAAGTTATTCACCGTGTATAATGAATTGAGGATTCATTATTTGGGGTTAATCTTGTATCACAAAGCAAGTTAAATTTCTCTTATGTTTTCATCTCTTTGCTTGGCTGATCGAATTCCACAACCCTAGGGATTTTCGAATTGATTTGTTGAGCAACTAAAAGTGTTTAGTTTGTTTCGTGATTCAAGAACTAGCATTCGCGTAGTAAAATCAAAGACGTGTTGTGGGGATATACATCGAGATTACCTCTTTTGTAATTTGTTAGGGTTTCGTGTACTTCTTGAACACATACGCGTCTTTTTGAGCTTCGTTGTACATTTTTATTAAATGCTAAAAGGTACGCAATCCCGTTTATGTTAATTATATACATCATACGTGATCATATTCCGCTGCATACTTGTGTTAATAAGTAGGTTATTAAATACCACAAGCACCCAACCTTCTTTTTGCTCTTCCTTAGGGTTGCCTCCACGAACGCACCACTAGGAGCCCTACTCATATTCCAAAGGTGCTACTGAAATTCAAACAATATATATTGTTTTAAGATTAAATTAGCTTATATATTGTTGTAATCCAAAATTAATAAATGATATAGAAATATATACACAAACTAACAATTTTTCTAACATTAATAATGTAAGGGTGCGTTTGGTTGACGGGGTTAGTGATAGGCTTAAGGGATGATGGTAAAAATCATATGTATGGTTTGCATTTGTGGGACTCAATCTTTAGACTTACACCTTAATATTTGCTATTAAGAAATCCAGGCAAGAAGTTTAAGTTTTCAAAAAACTTGTCCCATCACCTTATATCGTGAGTCCTTTTAAACATCCACCACTTATTTTAATTTTGTTTTATTTTATTAATAATAAACATTATTTTTAAATATTTTATCAATTTAAACAATATTCAATATTTAGATTTATCATATACAATTTTGTATTCAAACCCAAACCCCAATCAAAATATAAATCCAAATCCTAATCCAAATCCACAACCATTAACAAACCAAACGGACCCTAAAAGCTTCCATGCGCGCGAGGTTCGACAACTGGTTACATGAGAAAGGAAGAGCAAGTCAAAGTTAATGAAGATAATCTTATAATTTAATTTCCAACATATTAATCGTTGGTGATTCAAGATCGCTCTATCTTACCAGTAAATTACATAACAAAGTCAAAAAAGCCTTTTATCTAATGTGTGGAAACCGTAGAGGGGGGTGAATACATTTCCTTTTAAAAACTTTAAATCTTTTGTATCAATTACCCGATTAAGTTTGACGCAATATGAGAAGTGTCGATAATAGATTTACAATAGCTAACGCATATTCTAACAATATAATCACACTCACAATATTTAGCACAAAGATATACACAAACTTAACTAACAAGATATACACAACCATTCACACAATCATAAGCACAATGCAAGTGTAAAAGTAATGCGGTAAATGTAAAGAAATAAGTAAAGCGAAAGGTAAAAGAAAATGCAAACCGACATGGTGATTTATAGTGGTTTGGTCACAAAGCTCCTCTTCGCCCTACTCCACTCCTCGAGTATCCAACTCGAGAGTTACTTCACTAATCAACAAGCTCCCTTTCGGCGGAGAAAACCTTATACCAATGCTTACATTATTTTCCGACACTAAGCTAGATGTCGAGTCCTTCTTCGGGTACAACCAAACCCGTTATGTTTTATGGCCCAACATAACAAACCTTGTGTTTTATGGCCTAAACACATAAACCGCGTCGCTTACATTATTTTCCGACACTAAGCTAGATGTCGAGTCCTAATCTTAGCTAGAACCAATCTACCACTTCACCAATGTATTTTAAGGCCTAAAATACTAACCAACCCACAATCAACCCATCCAAATATATACATCATTTGGATCTACACACTACTAAAGATTGGAAGACATGGACTCGATCTATATGTAACAAATGTTACAAATGGACTAACTAGACTACATAACTTCGGATCTTGAAGATGACCGAAGTTCTTCTCTTGCACTTGAGGAAAGGAGGAAAGGATAGAAGATTTGATCACATTTAAACAAGATTAACCAAGTTGAATGATCAAAGATTTAGAGAGATTTAGTGAGATCTAGAGAGAGAAAGAACTGAAAGAAAATCGTGCAAAAGGGTTGTGAAAATAGTTGGAGGTGACCCACTATTTATAGGAGCTGAAAAACAGCCTGTCAGGAAACGGCGGTCCCAGATATATTAGGGGGCCGCCGGATATTTAAGGGGGCCGCCGGCCTATTTAAGGGACCGCCCCGACAGACGCTCCTGTTTTTGTCTTTTTGTGGTGACAAACTTGTCTGGTGAAAGTGACACTTATTTTAGGGGGGAAATGACCAGATTTTGAAATTCAAAATAATTACCAAATAAAACATTTCTTTATAATTCAAAAATAATTTGTCTAAATAATTTTTGAGAAATAGTTTTGTTATATTTATAAAAATATAAAGTTTAAGACAAAAACTTATTTCTTTGATCATCCTAAAAGTTTAATGTTGTTTGTACATACCTTATGTGATTTATGTCGGGTGCAAACAAATGTCGGTGTTGATGTGTACTTGAGACGTCGAGAGATGTAGATGCATGTATGCATTTATGATTTGTGATTACAAGTAACTTGCGCACTTTACATTACATATTACAAGTCACATGTTTGTCATCACCAAAACATATAAAGATCGTATAGATTAAATATTATAATATTTGCACAAACAATCTCCCTCTTTTTGATGATGACAAACTATGTAAACTATAACACATAGTAAAGTTTAAAAGTTACTCGTTTACACTCCCTTCTCCCCCTTTTGTCGAAGCAAAAAGTTATAATGTGGATTATGGTTGGAGCATATAGGGTGGAGGTTTGAGAGAGACATGAGAAGAGGGTACGTGCTCCGGGTATATATGTTGGAGGAATGAGAAGAGGATAGATGCTCCGAGTATATAGGTTTGAGGTATGAGGAGAAGATATGAGAAATAAGGTTGAGGTAGTTTTGTGTTTCTTGGATAATTTAGACGAGGTTATAAGAAATGAGAAGAATGTAGGTACTTCAAGTATATAAGTTGAAGGTATGAGAAGAGGACCTTAAGGTTGAGATTGATTTTGAAGTGAAGGAGGTGAAGTATTTGGAGTATGAATGAGCCCTTCATCATATTTTACAATCCCCGATCCTATCTTCCTATAAAAGTGAGCTTGCATAATCCTAGTAAAGTCTTCTATCATCACAGTTTAACCAACTCCATGCTATTAACCCGCATATCTTCGAGCTCCTTCTTTCTCATTGCATCTCCATGATAATTACATTCCTTGTATATTGACTCTAATGGATCTATAGATCAAATAAATTGCCATTGAATCTCTAGAAGTTTGATGAGTGCAATCTAAATAAGTGGAATGCTTGCATGTGCTCCCCCTCGGTGTATGCTCCCCCTTGTTTGGGGGACCAAGGAATCAAGATATGGATGTGCTACGAAACAAAGTTAGTAGACAAGTGCACATATACATATAGCAAAACATTAGCAGAGAACTAGACATGCATTTTTAGGTTTTAGTATTTTGGAGTATGAAAGTTTGAAATAGTATTAGAAACTAGACACATGCAATCATTATTTTAAAATCAACAACCTAAATGATTAAAACAAAATGACTCGAGACGTATGTTTAACGACTAAGATTCGATTGAATTTTAATAAAGGAGAATGAGATTCGTTTATTGATTGACACAAAAATATTATGAGAATGACCTTTTAAAGGTAGACGAATGAAGTTTAATATCTTGACGAGATATGCCAAAATATATAATTAAAAAGGATAAAAGGAAAGATAAGACGAGGATGGAGACGATATGCTCTTGAATGAGAATAAAAAAATTCCATAAAGCCAAAAAAATGTAGAAGGAATAGTGAGACAAAAGAAGGTTGACAAGAGGTTGTCAGAAATGAGTGATATATCATTTGCACTAATAATTGATGTGCAAGTGACCCTATTGAGCAAAGTGGATGATTGGGAATTCAAAGGTTTGTTTGGTGTTTTGTTGGTTGACAATGCTGAGGAACAAAGGTGGGATGTGAAATGAGGTAGTTCTTTCATGGTGAAAGAATAATAAGAGACTCAACAATGTGGTGTCTGAATAACACTTGAAGATTGAATATCTTCTTTATATTCTTCTCTTTCTAGAAAGTGGAAAGTTTTGCGAAGGAGTGAAATTCGCATTTCGCAAATTACTTATATATTTCGGATGAAATAATTAAGGTGTCAAGGGATGACTACTAGAAGAGAGAAGGAACGTTTAGATGTGAGAAGAAACATTAGAGATGAGGAGACTTATAAGAAGTGAAAAGGAACGTTTAGAAGTAAGAAAAAACTTTAGAAGTAGAAAGACTATCAGAAGTGAAATGACTACTAGAAGAGAGAAGAAACGTTTAGGAGTGAGAAGAATCGTCTATGAATTTGAGACAAAACGTATGCGAGATGTGAGGACCAAGGTTTGTATGTGAGGGGATTTATTATGAAGTGATGGATTGTAAGTCTATCGTTTGTAAGGAATGTGTTTGATAATGAGACACATTTCATTATGAAATTCACTTGACTTTTGAAAACATAAGCAACGATGCTTATGAGTGTTGGGATATGAGGATGACCTATTGATCTATAGAGAGATATTGGGTATAGGTTTGGGTGTGGAGTAGACGTCAACTCGTAGCAGAAGATAGAAAGTGTTAGGTTATGGAATTAAAAAAATAAATGGTATTACAAGCTGCTGCCGGCGGTCCCAAATATATTTGGGGGCCGCCGGACCGCCAACAGGAGGGATGTTTGGGGAAATTGACGAATTTTCGAAAAGAGTGACATTTTATTTTGCATTTCGCTAATTAAAAATATTTAAAGTACTTCGGATGAAGTAGTTAAGTTGTCACGACACGGAATAGAACACAGACTAGAATCGAAACTAGAAGAAAAGAAAAGAACGATTTATTAAATGTGTTTCATCATTCCAAAACTTTGACGAAGATAATTTAATGACTCACGCTTGAGGGGTAAAGAAAGAATGTTGGTGATGTTATCTTTAGACGCAACCTTTTTTATGGAGATGTTTCCTTTTGGACATTGTCCCGAAGGAAATGGTGACGTATTTTCGGTGTGTTTCGTACGTGAAAATAATATTAATAATAATAAAAATAATAATGATAATAATAATAGTAATAATAATAATAATAATAAAGAAGAAAACAAACGAAGATAGAGACGACGAGCTTGACAATGTCAAGACGGATGGTTGTTAGCGTACGATAAACTATACTCAAAAAGTTATGTAGCTCTTCCTGAGCACTGCGAATGTTCATAGAAAATCACACGACGAGGTATACGGTTGTCTTAAAGGTGGTAGTGGAAATAGTGGAGGAAAGAGATTAGCCATCTCTATGGTTGAAGAGGCGTGGTTGAGTGAGAATAAGAGGTGTGATCAAAAGAAGAAGAGTGTTTTCGTCGAAGAGAAATAATGTTATCGTCAAAGAGAAAGAATGTTTTCGTCGAAAAGAAAGAATGTTTCGTCGAACAGAAAGAATGTTTTCGTTGAGGAGAAAAAAATGTTTCGTTGAAGAGAAGGAATGTTTTCGTCGAAGAGAAAAAAAATTCGTCGAAGAGAAAATGAGAGTGTTTTAACTTATGTTGTTAAAAGGCTTGAATAGGGACTTTCGGATATGACCTTTAACATTTGCGATCGCAAGTTAAAGATACTTGAATATTTCGAATGAAATATTTAAGTTGTCAAACCTACTAGGAGTGTTAGATTTGTATTTAACTTTTTCTTGACAAAAGAGTGAATTATTCGGAATAAAGCAAGATGATGATTAAGAGAATGTGTGAGTGAAGACTCTAGGATATATTAAACCAT
>BQNB010069698.1:0-33395 GCA_026074375.1 Tanacetum coccineum
AAGCAAACGCGTACAACACTAAAAATAAATAGTATATTTATCGACGTCGTCAATGACTTGAAAACACAGGGTGTTATAGAGGTGCTGAGGACCTTCTTACTCTAACAGCTTTGTCTACTTTAGTGTCTGAACAGGGGAAGAAAATTGGATGTTTGGAATCTGAACTTCAAGCTCACAAGCTATTGTTTAAGGATGTGATGGGGAAATTGGTAAAGAGAGTGAAGTTTTTGGAGTCAAAGCTCAAAGCAAGGGGAAGGAATGTGATTTTAAGTGAATCTGACAAAGAGGAAGATGAGGAACAAGATGTGGATTCTTTGATCAAGCTAGCTAAGGCAGCTGCTATTGCTGCTGACACTTCTTCTGTTCCTGCTGATGTCGCTCAAGCGACTAAATTTCCTCCTAGTTCCTTCATTCCCACTGATGCATTTGTTCATGGAAATGATGTTCCTACTGGTACTGCTTCTGATATCTCTGCTGATCCCTCTAACAAGGGTAAATCTCCAATGGTAGAGGACGATCCTCCAATAAAAGAAAGGTCATTTAGACAGATAGAGGAGGACAGGTTGGGCGCAGAGGCTGCAAGGAAACTTTATGAAGAGGAACAAGCTGAATTGGCTAGAGTAACTAAGCTTGGCGCCTTTAACTTTGAACTCACTGAAATATTTTTGTCAAGTTCCAAGGCATAAACACGAGGAAATATTTTAACATATGTTTATGTTTATATGTAGAGCTATTTCGACCTCGCCTCTTGGTACAATAATCAGGATAAAGTGGTGATGGGCAATAATGTCTATACGGTTGGGGACAGGGTAAAGCTTGGGCTGCAATTGAAACTGAGGATCCTTTGGCGCAAAAATAAGCAAAGGATCAAGGCTGATCATTTTACAAGATATGGTTCGGCCGAGGAGGCAAGGAATCATCTGCCGCCGAAGAAAGTGTGGGGAGACAGACTCGAAGATGAGTGGAATAACTTGGTTGACTGGTGGTCCCATCCGGATTGGGTGGCGAGAAGTCTTCAGAATGCTGCCAACCGAGCGAAGAACACGATTCTAACCCATCAAGGGAAGAAATCATTCGCGCAAGGCAGGAACGAATATGTAAGACTCTTTATAATTTTTGTGATATTTTAAAGGTGTTTATATTGTTTATTTATAGCTTGTTATTAATTTATTCGATATTGTCAGAAAAGTCATTACGAGGACCTAATTGAGACTTGGAGGAAGACGCACTCGAGGCCGAAGACTGGGGAGTTTAAGACCGAAAAAAACCGGAAGAGATACGTAAGTAATTTAACTCGTTACATTCTTTAATAACTTATTTTATTTGTTTTTAACCTTTTTTTTTCTTTTTCTTTCACAGTTGGATATGAAGAGCATGCAAGATCAGGTTAGAGCCGGCGTCATCCCGTACAAGACAGATCAAGATATCTTGGATGAAGTCGTTCCGAGTACCAACCGCCAGAACATGTCGGGAAAGGGCAGGAAGTTACCGGGTGGTGGCTCAACTTCCCGCAGGCGCGGTCCTCAGGCATTTCCAGATGCTATAAGTCGGGAGGAGCTGGATCGGATATTGAGGCAAAAAGATCAAGAGGCCGAGTTGTTAAGGAAGCAAACCGCGGAGGCGCAGCAACGGGCTTATTTGGCTGCATTGAAGGCTGACGCGGCGTACCAAAATAGTGAGACGATGTATGGAGCCATAGGTGAGTATTTTTCTAACTATGCACCAAACCCTACTCGTCCATTTATGCCTCCTGCTTTTGCACGCCCAACTATGCCCCAACTCAGCCCTGAATGGGCTCACTTACTCAACCCTCCCTTCCCTTATAATCAACCACTCCAACCTTCCTATGCCGGCCCGTCTCAATATACCGGCCCACCTGGATATACCGGCCCACCTAGATATCCCGCCCCACTCCAACCACTCCAACCTCCCTATGTCGGCCAATTTCCTTTCACTCCCGTCAACAATAATACCTTTAACAATTGTTATAACCCCGTTATGAACTCCAACCTAGCCTCTACTTCTAACAGTCAACTTCCCCGCTTCATAACCAATCCCCATAATAACGATACGCGGAGCGTTGATGAATTGGCTAGAGATAGGGAGTTGGCGGGTGAAGACAATGACGTGGGGGATAATAATGAGGAGGGGGACAATCAACAATCGGGTGGTGACTATTCGGAGGACGAGGAGGGGGATAATGAGGAGGTGCAGAATGAGTCGGAGGAGTCGGATTAGGCGTTTTGTGTTAGGCGTTTTGTGGTTATTATTGTCTGTTTGTTATAATGGATTTGTTGTTAGACTTGTTATTTTTAGACTTGTTTTGTTTGTATCGTGAAATTGTAACACTTGTGAAACTTTTAGACTTGTTATCGTATCGTGGATTTCTTAATTGTAATTTATTCGTTATCATGGAATTAGATGGTAATGTACACGGTTTAATGATTTGTTATTGTATGCGTTATGGTGGATTTGGCGAATTCTGGATTTGATGAAACGTAGATTTTTTTTTGGGCAAAAATCTGGGTGAAAATAAAACTGCAGCGAGTTTTTTTTTCCAATGGTTCATAGTCTAGGGTCGACATTTGTTCGTACCTAAAAATCGAAATTGGGTCGACATGTCGACCCTAAGCTTAGTGGGAAATGTCTAGAAGGACTGCTGCAAATATAAACTGCTGCTTATTATATTATATATCTTTGGGTCGACTTGTTCGACCCAAATTCAAATAAGAATGGTCGACCCAAAAATTATTTATTCACTAATTAATATATTTACTTATATTCTTTATTTTAAAACATTTAATTAATAAAAAACATTTGGGAGTTGACATTGTGACCAAAAATGCAAAAAATATGAATGTCGACCCAAAAATTGAGTCATGAGTCCCACTGAATTAGTGGTGGACCCCATATGTCGACCCAAGTCTCAAAGGAATTTGTCGACCCAAAATATTTTGGGTCGTAAATTTAGGGTCGCCGTTTTTGGGTCGACTAAGTCGACCCTTAGACCCTAGGGTCGATTGCTTTTGTATTTTTGGGTCGAGTATGTCGACCCGAAGTCTTTCTTTTGTTGTAGTGTAAACTCGAAATTCGACTCATTCTTAATTAAATAATGTAGAATTTGTCAAAACAAGATACATGCATATGAGTACATATATCTGATAAAGTAATATACTATGTTATATTAGTTTTTTTGTTTGTTACATTAATGTTTTACACTTAGCGTATAAACTCACTTGCTAATTATATTTGTTTGTCAACATTATATCAACCATCGCTGATTTTTAAAAACAACACTCAAACAACTATGTATTGTAAATGATAACATAAAACAAAAATCAGACCAAGTAATCTAAATGATAGGCAATAGTTGGAACAACCAAAAATAATATCAAACAACTATCAAAATATAAATGTTTCTTTGAACAAAATCTTAAAGCTCGCCGCCCAACGGGCGGGCCTTGAGGCTAGTTATGTATAAAAACACATATGGAAATTTTATAAAAGAAAAACTAAAAAAAAGCGAGGTGTTAATTAATAAAACTTTAAATGTTTAATTTTAAATAAATTAAACGATTTTTTATATGTCTCATTCAGTATAAATATTTAACTCTCCAAACATTCTCTCCACGTACTCATTTATTAAAATGATTTCAAAACTTAATTGGTCGACTTTTTTGCAAGCAATAATTCAAGTTCAAGGTTGTTTCAAGACAAGTGACGATTTCAGGTAAATATGTATCTCACGTTTAACACAATTTTATCAGCTAGATTGAAAGTAGGGTTTAGTTCGGCAACTTAATAAAAAAGCGTTACTAATTCAATAGTGGTAGTGAAAGAAGTGGGTTGTACTTCTTTGATACTGGTAGAAGACTTGTTAATAGTAGCATAATTAAATGTGATTTGTCTAAATGTATTCGGCATAACCAAGTTATTGTTGAATGATTCAAACTAAATGCTTTATTTACTTTCCTTTATGTTTCAAGTATCCTAAAGGTAGTTTAGTAATAAATAAGAATGTCAAGAGTGTTTAGGAGTTATGCTTTTGATAGGCTATAAGTATGGGTCATGTATTGCTCTTAAAGATATAATGAAATAAAAACAACTATCTGCTCTATCATTCCAACATTGTGGTATTAGAGCATAAAAACCATCGATTCATCTCCATACCACCATACGTAGGAGAAAACAAAACAAAAACACAAAATGTCCAACCACAACACCTCCACTTTATCCCAGGCCTTGATCTCTATTTTCAAAGGTGAGAAGTATCATCTTTGGATTATATAGATGTCAACTCTGTTTAAGTCTCAAGAGTTGTGGGAGTTGGTGGAGAATGGTTTCTTGATCCAAAACCAGCCGAGCCGGATCAAGCGTTATAGGATAATCGTTAGAAAGATGCAAAGGCATTATTTTTCCTCGTATTGCATCAGCCAACACCTCTAATCAAGCTTGGGAGATTCTTAAGCAAGAATTTTAGGTGATAGGAAGGTAATTACTGTTAAATTGCAAACACTTCATCGGGAATTTGAAACGTTGAAAATGAAAGATAAAGAGTCGGCGCAAGACTATTTATCGAGGGTTTCTATAATTGTAAATCAAATGAAATCCTATGGTGAAAATGTAACGGATGAGATTATTGTAAACAAAGTTCTTAGAAGCTTAAGTTCAAACTTTGATCATGTTGTTGCTGCCATTGAAAAGTCCAAAAAACCATTCAGTTTACACTTTTGATGAACTTATGAGTTCTTTGTTAGCCCATAAAGATCGAATTGGCATGTCACATAAAAAGAGTGTTGAAAAGGCTTTTCAAGTGAAAGCAGATTCACATGTGAGAGAAAATCTAATTTTGAAGGTCGAGGCAGAGGACGAGAAAGAGGAGGATTCAATGGACGAGGTCGTGGTAAGTAGAGGCCATATCTATTTTCTAAGAAAAAACAATTTAATGAGCACAAATCATTCACTCTGAGAAATCCCATTCAGTGCAAAAATTGCAAGAAACTTGGACACAAAGAAAGTGAGTGCTGGTTTAAGCAAAAAGGCGACCAACATGCAAGTTTTGTGGAGAAAAAGAATGAAGAAACATTATTCATGACATATATTCATGATGGTTCCGTTCCTACTGATTTTTGGTTTATTGATAGCGGATGCTCAAGTCACATGTGCAGGTCAGGTTCCTTGTTTATGGATCTAGACACATCGGAGAAATCAACGGTTCGACTCGGAGATGACATACAAGTACAAATTGAAGGAAAAGGTTCAGTAGCTATTAATACGACTACCGATAAAAAGAAAGTTTTGCATGATGTTTTATTTGTACCAAAGCTTGCTCACAATCTGTTAAGTATTGGACAATTGATGAGTAGTGGGTTAGTTATTGTCTTTGATGATGGGTATTGTTATATTCAAGACAAGAGATTTGGACAAAGAATTGCAAAAGTTGGCATGACTACCAACAAGATGTTTCCACTTGATGGTTCATCAGTAAAAGAAAAGGCCATGGTTGTTAAAGCGTGGAAAGATTCTGATATATGGAACCTACGTTATGGTCACTCGCATTTGAATGGCTTGGAATTGTTAAAGAACAAAGACATGATTATGGGTTTACCAAATATTGATGATCTTGAGTTTTGTGAAGGCTGCGTTTTAGGAAAACAGAGTCGAAACTCATTTCCAGTTGGAAAGTCTTGGAGAGCTTCTCGCCATCGAGTCATTGAATGGTAATCGTTACTTTTTTCTATTAATTGATGATTACAGCATAATGTCTTGGGTTTACTTTTTAAAATCCAAATCTGATGCATTTGAAACTTTCAAGAGATTCAAAGCTTTTGTTGAAAAACAAAGTGAGTGTTCTATTAAGGTGTTACGCACAAACAATGGAGGTGAATTTTGCTCCAAAGTTTTTGATACTTTTTTTGAGCAGCAGGGGATTCATAGGGATCTCACATCACCTTATACACCGGAGCAAAATGGAATCGCTGAACGGAAAAACCGAACAGTGATGGAGATGGCTAGAAGCATGTTAAAGGAAAAAAGCTTCCGGATAATCTTTGAGCAGAAGCGGTTGCTACTGCTGTGTATCTTTTCAATTTATCCCCTACAAAGGCGGTTCTAAATAGGACACCTTTTGAAGCACGGAGAGGAGTGAAGCCAAACGTAAGGCACTTGAAAGTGAGGCTTATTATTTTTATGCCCTATCCCCCATGGGTTGATTCAAAGAATAGCCAAATTGGAACTTGGTTAAAATATTAAAATTTGTACTTTTTGGATACTATTTGAAAGTACAATTTTGTAAGTAAAAAGTATCATGTGTAAGGTACCTTTCTATGCGACTTTGACTTTCCTTTTTATGCGACTTCTACTTTAATAATATTTTTATTAAAAAGTTTTTAAATTTAAAAAGTTTTTTTATGCAACTTGTACCACTCTTATGCGACTTAGTAGGTGTAATAGTAGTATAATTTTTTAACTTATTATATATTTTTAAAATTTTATTTTTTTACCTTTATATTTAAACTATTTACATTTTTACCCAAAAAAATTTACCAAAAAAAAAAACACACAAGTTTGGTCCTCCCACAGTTACCCAATTCACCCAAGAACATAAACCCCAAAATCCACAAAAACCCTAACCTCCAAATCGAATGTAACCAAGATCGATACAACCACATCTAAATAGTATATCCCCACTGCAACTTTAACCCCAAATATTTATAACTACAAAAAGGTATGGATAATTCACATGAGATTTTCGAGGCCAAGATTTGTGTTAGGTCAAAGCTTCAGTATCTTCAAAAAAAATAAAAGTAAGTTGCAACCTTTCCCAAATTGTTATATGATGTTTAGGGATAGTGTTTTTGGGCCATGGTTGAATCTTAAAGACTTTTCAAACGACAATCATATGTTAAATTATGTTCTTCAACATCAGGTTCATGTTAAAGAGTTTAGTGCAGATTGCCCTCCTATTCTATTTAAAATTTCTAATCATTATCTTTACTTTGGTCATGATGAGTTTTGTTTAGTGACTGGGTTTAGATGTGGTGAGCTATCTGAATATGTTAGTGATAATATCGGTTTCCTTGATAGTTTGTTTCGGGAAAAAGATAAAAAAACAACAAAAGCAAGTAAAGGTGAAAGAGCTTTGGAAAATTATTGATAATGAGAAACTGTAGTGTGCATTGGATGATGAAGATACAGTAAGGGTTAGTCTTTTGTTTGTGTTAGAGATAGTGTTTATGGGACGGGAAGAATTTTTAAATGTTCATCTCCATATATTGACCTTAGCAGAAGATTTTTTTGCTTGGAATTCATTTCCATAGGGAGAGTACATGTGGCGGCACTTTTATAAAAGGACTTTAAATGTTGTTAAAATTCATGTTGAAAAGAAAGACCCAAAGAAGATGACGACATATAATCTTAATGGTTTTGTTTGGGCTCTAAAGGAAATTTTGTACACTTGTGTTATTGTTTAGTAATATGATAGTTAAGTTTACAATCGGCATTGTATTGTTTTGTAGATTTAGATATTGAAAAGTTATCGTAAAAGCACATTATGGTGGGCCAAACAATAGGATGTCATTCCTCGTGGCCTAGCTTGGTCCAACTTTAACCGTTTCCAAAAAATAGATTATAACATTTTCTCTTTCACTAATATAATGGTAAATGGAATGATATTGTTTTGATTGTTTATTTTACTTAGGATTATATTTCAAATTTAGTCCTCCTTCCAACTAGTGGAGAGCTGAAAGTAGATTGGTAGGCCCGTAGTCAGTATTACTTTAAAGGAGAGGATGCACCTTTTATTCAATATGTTAAACCGAAATATATTGATTTTCAAAGATGTGATTCTAAGGTTGTTGATTATGTTAATGGTGTACAAGAGGATTGTACATTGGTGGAACAAACCAAAAAACCAAGCTGCTCAACCCCTGTTCAAGTCGATGCGGTTATAAATCAAGGTGTACCTTTAGTTCAAGGAACGCCACATGTTTTAGGAAATGTGGGTTCTTCTTATAAAGGACTACTAGAACCCAAAATAATTGATACATTTGATTTACTATGTAAATAACTTATTGATGTTAGACCGGAGATTAAGGGAATGGTTGATCAATTAAAGTCGAAGGTTATAGATACATTAACAACAACATTAGAATCTGCACGCAAGCATGCTGAAGTAGTAGAAGCTGAAGTTGTTAACTGCGAGAGAAACTTGGTTGAATGCCCGTTAGTTGAGAAAGATGTTGGAGTATTACGTGTTGCCGTTGATAGTTATGATATGAACTTGGTGGATTGCCCGGTTGTCCATAAAGAAAATTCAGAGCCAAAGCACTTCACGTTTACAGATACACAGCCTTCTACAATGGAACATTTAGTTAATGCATGTGCTTTTGTTAGTCCTCCTTTCCCTTTTTATGATAGTCCGAAAGCCGACCAATGTGTTGAACCAGCTCAAGTAAGTTATGTTATTTAATAATTTAAAACGTTTATGTAATTCTATTAAATTACTGACAATAATTTTGTTGTAGGATACCAATGACACAGATGACGACTACATGGATTTTGAGAATGATCCATCACAATATTGTTTAGATAATATGACAATTGGCATTGAAGAAGATACTAAAAATGGCGAATTGACAGTTAGTTTGTATGAAGAACCTCAGAAAGAGACTGCCAAATGTTCTGAGGTGAAATTATTTTTGTTTATGTAATTTGTAAATGCTTTACCATGAATGGGGATGAAACTTGTTTATTAAAGGGCGTATTTATATCTTATACTGTGTTTGCCCTTTGTGTGTAGCATACTGAAAAGATAGGTTTAAGGGGGGAAGATAAACAAATAGCTAATGAAAATAATGATTTTGATACATTGTTAAAGGTAAAATAATTAGTTACTTTTTTCTATATATTTTGTTTGTAATTTGGTGTATATTAAGAATTAATTTTTTATGTATACGTCTGTCACATGATGGAAATATGAATCTTGATAAGCTCATCGCAGATGTAACAAAGTCTGAAAACAAATCTGTAAGTGTACAATTATTGAACTATTTTGGTTAGATTAATTTAGATAATTATATACTATAGTGTGTGAGAAGTGATTGTATTTGAATTATTTTACATGGTTGTTTAGTTACAAATGATCAATCGGCATCATGAGGGTTAATGTTGTAAAAGGCGATGGTAAACCTGTCTTGGGTAAAGTTTTTGAAAATATTGGGGGGGATTAAGAAAAAATCCATAGGGGCGTGGGTATTTTTAAAACAATTTACCGTTAGATGCTAGCAAAGACCAACAACTCTACAATGTGAAGACAGAAAACAAAAGAGGTTTTTATAAGACTTGAATCCCATTGAATTTTCACTTACGGCGCCGTCTGAGCATGATTGTTCTCAACAGACACTTCAACCTTTTAAAGAGGTAAACATTTATATGTATCAATATACCAGTTGTTTCACATATTCAGTATACGTCTATTACTTTCAGGTCCTTCGAAGAAATTGTAAAAGCAACCCTACGAAGGTTACAGTCCCGACGTGTATGAAATCTTTTTTAAGGAAAGGTGTTCGACCAAAGCAATTGTACAAGTTTTCGTAGGTAAATTACGGCATTGTTGTTGATGAGCATTTCTGGTTAGCATTATTAGGTTTGGACGAAAACAGAACAGGGTGGATGCTAGATGATGTAGGTTATTTGAATTTGAATTTTGGTTTATTTACTTATCATTTTTTACTGAATTAGTTATCTAATTTTGTGATTTTGTTCAATGAATTATTAGCACTTGAATGTTTGGATTAACTTACTGTGGTCATTTAGACCAGCAAATGCAGATTGGTCAATCATTGGCCCTCATTTTTGTCCGTCCATACTTTCCGGTCAAATGTCACTCTTCTATGCAAGTAACAAAAGATACCATGTTCCGTGGTCGGATGTAGAAAAGGTTTGTAAGTTTTAGTAAACAAGTTTTACATGCTTTTTTATGTAATTAATATTAGATATTGTAAAATATGTGTAGGTTTATATCCCGCTTAGTAATCTAAAAACACATTGGGCTCTTGCTGAGCTTGAACTCTGAACCGGTGTGATTACTATTTATGATTCCATGACCCTCGTAAGAGAAACAAGAAATTGCCAATTCAAGAGAACAGGGAGTGGTGGATAAAGATGAGGGAAACTATGACCAAACAACTACCGGGGTACTTACACCATTCGGGTGTTTTAAAGAGTAAAGGCTTGGATGTTAGTCGATACAAAATCAATTTTTAGTTTTTAGAGAAGGTCCTGTTTTAAGCTTCTGTGTATGGAGACTGTGGCGTATGGGTATGTATTTTGTTATTCAGGTTGACACACGGGCTGCCTTTAGTTTTCGGTGACCCTCTTCAAACTGCCCTCGCTTACCGTAAAAGTACGCTTTCCTATTTCTAGAAACATAAGGTTAGTTACTACCAAACAACTACCGGGGTACTTACATCGTTCGGGTGTTTAAAAGAGTAAAGGCTTGGATGTTAGTCAATACAAAATCAATTTTTAGTTTTTAGAGAAAGTCTCGTTTTAAGCTTCTGTGTATGGAAACTGTGGCGTATAGGTATGTATTTTGTTATTCAGGTTGACACACGGGCTGCCTTTGGTTTTCGGTGACCCTCTTCAAACTGCCCTCGCTTACCGTAAAAGTATGCTTTCCTATTTCTGGAAACATAAGGTTAGTTACTACCATAATGAAGATGATATTGAATAGGATGTTCAATGTTATGTTTTCGAACAAGTAATTTGTAAGATGCTTAACATGTTTGTATGATTTTACTAACAACACTATGTCCTATTTTGAATGATTTTACAAGGACCATATATGAGCCCCTTGTTACAATTCGAAGTTTCAATCTAATGTAAAATTACATAAACCTAGCTTATATGGTAGTTTCATGTATTTAATGCTTAAACAAGTTCTATTTTTGTGCACCGCTAGATATAAGGCTATCCAATATAAATAAAGACACTAAATTTAAACATTAGATTATAGGATAAACATTAAAATTTTAATTGAAAACTAAATTACGATAGGTTGTTAAAAAAAGTACACAAATAAAGGAAACTGACTAAGATACGATATGATAGCCACAACTTTTAGATAGATCGGTCGTTGTCAACGAGTTCCTGCTTCAAATTTATGGTTCTTAAGACTTCTTCCCTAGCTGCTTTCAAGGTGGTTGTGATACGGGTATCCGATTCCGAGGTCATTAGGAGAGTATGCAGACCATAGTTTTTAAGTGGGTGGTCTAGAGGTAGCGAATTGACCATTGTTTCCTCCTCAGCACGGTTACGCATTTGTAGAAGATAACAAGTCATTTCTCCTAACAAATTGTTAACCAACAAAACCTCCTTGTGTTGTTCGACTCGTAGTTGCCTAATGATAGCAGCTCTCAACTCGTTTGGTTCGTTAGCCATAATTCAATGATATATATGTAAGTTTGATCTAAGTGTATGTGAATTGTGTTTAAAATAAGTGAACTAGGTATGGTATTTATAATGTAGTAAAAAGTATTATATGTAATAGTATATTAAGTAGTTATAGTCTTAAAGACAAAATTTATTATCTATTCAACTAATTTTAATTTGGGATATTTTAATGCGACTTGTACTACCTATGCGACTTTAATTTTGTTTTTTTAATTACATGTATCCACATTTATCTTAGCTTTAAGTTGATAACATTAAACATTAAATTATGGAAATATAAGTACGTAACATAATTCATTACAATGTCCAATATACTAATTTGATTCTGAATCAGATATCACCCCAAATTCCACCCTGAATAACTCATCATGAGCTTCTTCCTCTTTTATTCTTGCCTCCTACTCTTTTTCATGTTTTGTTTCGTCCTCAAGTGTTTCTCGTAATGACTGTTTATCTTGGAGTAGTTGTTGCAGATAGGCCTCAGTCAAATATTCAACATTAATATCATGTTCTAAACTTATCTCATGTTCATCAGCTTCATCATTTATCTCATGTTCATCAGCTTCATCACCTATCTCTTGTTCACGAGCTGATTCCTCTATCGTTGGAAATAAAGCATTGTCAGGCATGGGTTGGTTTGAGAAAGGGGAGAAGGGGTGTATATTCTCGATTACATTTCTCTTCGGTTGTTGGTAGTGTATTGTTTTCTTGAGTCATTTTTTTACTATTAGTATAGAAATAATTTGAGAGAATCTATTAGTTGTGGTATTTAAGGGTAAGTTTAATAACTAGGTAGTGTATAAAATTCAATGAAAACAATTAATGTAGTTGTACTTTGTATGCGACTTGTACCTTTTTAAAATAGGATTTTCATTGCCATTTTTTCATCCTCAATATTGTTTCTCTTTAATTGTTGATTTATAATGACCTTTTGCAGTAACTTTAAATAAACCTGCAACATAACCCATGAAATATACCCAAAAATACATAAACATATCATTAAACAAGTAGCAAATACAGAAATGCAACCAAAAGAAACAAGTAGCAAATACAGAAACAAGTCATTAAACAAACAAGAACATGAAATACATAAACAAATCATAACAAAAACAAGTAATTAAACTAGCAACATAAACTTCAAACATTTGTTTTCCCCTTTTCTTAGACTGCACAATTCCCTGGTTTCCTGTATCCTTTTTTTTCAATTTCATCCTATGTCTTTGCTTGAGGGCATTTGCAGATCGCTTTTTCAATGGTATCTTCATAAAAGAATCAAATAAGATAAAGAAATCAAGAAGTAAAGGTAGAAGAGCGCTAAAAATGAGGATAATAGAGAGGGCTAATAAAAGGAGGAGATAGAAGAAAAGGAAGGAAGAAGGGGGAGAAATGTATGGGGAGGGAAAAAGTAATTGAAGAAGCATAAATAGAGAGTAGGCTTGCGCGTCTGCCTCGTCCGTATGTGCATTCGTCCCCCCTCTCCTTCCGCCTTCTTTGACGCTCCGACTCACCCTCGCCTCCTACCTTGTTCCCTCTCCCCCTCTTTCATCACCTCCTCCATTCACTCCCTCCTCTATTCTGTCTCCCCAGCTACCCTCGCGACTCTTTCCTTCTTCTTCCACTTCACTCCTTCTTCCTGCTGCATCACTCTCGTTCGTTCAATTTCCTACTCTTCCTCCCTCTCTTTCGCCCTCGCCCCACTCTTTCCCCCTGTTTTGATTCTCTTCTCCCACTGCCCCACCTCGCCCGCGTCAATCACGCACTCCCTCTTCCAATCTCCTCCCTCCCTTCTCTCTCTCCAACCCCTTTCCTCCCTACGTTCTCACCTTCCCTTCACTACTTCGCCTTCCTCTCCCTCTCTGTAGCTACTCCACCCGCCCACTCCCCTAGCTCCCTCGCACTTTTCTCCTTTCCTTTTCTCTTCCCCTTACCGCTACTCACGCCTACTCCTCTTTCAGCTCCTTCTCTATACTCAGCTCCTTCCCCTCTCACAGCTCTCTGACTCGCACCCTCCTTACCTCTCTACTATCCTCCCACTCCCTCCAAGCTCTCTCCCTCCAACCCGCGTCCCCCGCACCTCCCACTTGTAGCTCACCATTCTTACTCTCACCTACACTCCCACTCCACTCCTTCTCCATTCTTCCTCCTTCCTCCTTCACTCTCGTCCCTTCCTTCCTTGATCCTCTATCCCTCCTCCTCTCCCACACACTCACTCCTTCTCTCCGTCTCACGCTCTCTTAACCCCCCACCACTTCTACTCAACTAGTTGCCACCTGTTCCCCCACTCTTCCTACATGTTTGTATGATTTTAGCAACAACACTATGTCCTATTTTGAATGATTTTACAAGGACCATATGTGGGGCCCTTGTAATAATTCGGAGTGTCAATCTAATTTTAAATTACATAAACCTAGCTTAACTTTTTTTGAAACAGATGGCTTTATTGTTTGAAACATATGTTAGTTGTTTGTATTAATTGTCATGTTATGTGACTTGTACTTATTTTTAGGTGGTTGTAGACTATATTATGATACAGTAGTTCTTATATGGTAGTTTCATGTATTTAATGCTTAAACAAATTATATTTTTGTGCACCACTAGATATAAGGCTATCTAATATAAATAAAGACAGTAAATTTAAAAATTAGATTATAGTTTAAACATTAAAATTTTAATTAAAAACTAAATTACGATAGGTTGTTAAAAAAAAGTACACAAATAAAGGAAACAGACTAAGATGCGATATGAGAGCCACAACTTTTAGATAGATCGGTAGTTGTCGATGAAAAAGTATTATATGTAATAGTATATTAAGTAGTTGTAGTCTTAAAGACAAAATTTATTATGTATTCAACAAATCATACCTGTTGGGATATTTTAATGCGACTTGTACTACTTATGCGACTTTAATTTTAATTTTTTAATTACATGTATAGACAGTCAAATATTCAACATTAATATCATGTTCTAAACTTATCTCATGTTCATCAGCTTCATCATTTATCTCATGTTCATCAGCTTCATCACCTATCTCTTGTTCACGAGCTGATTCCTCTATCGTTGGAAATGAAGCGTTGTCAGGCATGGGTTGGTTTGAGAAAGGGGAAGGGGTGTATATTCGCGATTACATTTCTCTTTGGTTGTTGGTAGCGTATTGTTTTCTTGAGTCAATTTTTTTACTATGGCACTAGTAGTTTAGAAATAATTTGAGAGCATCTATTAGTTGTGGTATTTAAGGGTAAATTTAAAAACTAGGTAGTGTATAAAATTGAATGAAAAAAATTAATGTAGTTGTACTTTGTGTGCGACTTGTACCTTTTTAAAATAGGATTTTCATTGCCATTTTTCATCCCCAATATTGTTTCTCCTTAATTGTTGATTTATAATGACATTTTGCAGTAACTATAAATAAACCTGCAACATAACCCATGAAATATACCCAAATATACATAAACATATCATTAGGTTACATAAACTTAGGACATACTTGAAATGCAACCAAAAGAAACAAGTAGCAAATACAGAAACAAGTCATTAAACAAACAAGAACATGAAATACATAAACAAGTCATAACAGAAACAAGTAATTAAAGCAGCAACATAAACTTCAAATATTTGTTTTCCCTTTTTCTTGGTCTGCACAATTCCCAGGTTTCCTGTATCCCTTTTTTTCCAATTTCATCCCACGTTTTTGCTTGAGGGCATTTGCATCACTTTTTAATGGTATCTTCATTAAAAAGTATGTTCTTGCCTGTGTTTCCAACAGTTTTGTTTTTGTCAGTGGTTTCATTGTCCGATGTTTCTTCATCTGTGCCAGCGGGGAATTTGTTAAAAGTATAATATCCATACCAATCAAGCAAAGCTGGTTGTGGCCTAGCGTTACAAACCTTTGGTTCGGTAGATGACCCTAACTTAGGCAGACTTGCTTCTGTTAATAAGCATATACTATAATCATTATTGTTAAGCATTAATGGTAAGGGTTAGTCTTAAGCATTAAGGAAAAAAGTTACCTTTTCCCTTATCCATCTTGATAATCAACTGTAGTTTTTTTTACTTAGGCTTGGAATGATGTAAAGGGTCAGTGGACATTTATAAGGGCAAGGGTAGTTCTTATACCAATTGTACTTTCCTAATGTAGTAGTTGTGGTATTAATGTGGTAAATTTAATATCTTAGTGTATAAAATTGACTATTAATGGAGTTGTACTTTGTATGCAACTTAGAATTTAATTCTTATGCGAAGTGTACTTTCCTAAAGATTGTATATTATTTTCTTTAATGTCAAAATGTAGTAGTTGTTGTATTAATGTGGTAAATTTAATATCTAAGTAGTGTATAAAATTGACTATTAATGGAGTTGTACTTTGTATGCGACTTAGAATTTAATTTTTATGCGAATTGTACTTTCCTAAAGATGTTATATTATTTTCTTTAATGTCAAGATGTAGTTGTTGTGGTATTAATGTGGTAAATTTATTATCTAAGTAGTGTATAAAATTGATTATTAATGGAGTTTTACTTTGTATGCGACTTAGAATTTAATTCTCATGTGACTTGTACCAACAAAAAATACTTAATTTGTATATTTAGTGTTGAATATGGCAATAAACTGTTGTATACCCTATTCTATTAACCAAAAAATGAGTTCTTCCTATCATAAAAAGTTTAAAGTTCATTTGGTGTGTCTAGAATCTACTCGTGCTGTAATTACTTCCAAAAGAAATTAACTACGTGAAACTAGTAAGTTATTGCAAGCAAAAGTTCGACATCAAAAACACTTACAACATAAAATTGTCATACAAAATATGTTCCGACATTATCGACTTATGTGACGATGATGACCTAGAAGTCTTCATCAATGACATCTTAAGTACAAACGACTTAGTGGCGAAAATAATCATTAAATTATCACAAGTAATAGCATCTTCTAAGTCTAAGTCAATTGATTTCGATCTAAATGTTCCTTTTTATGATCCTAGTAATTTGACATATAACTCATTTAAATATATGCCTAGTCCACCTTGTGCACCACCTCTTGTATTAAAGAAACAAAAAGCCATACACACAACATTACACTACCAATAAATGTAGGTGATAAATTCGATAATAAGGCTGTATGTATGTTTGTCATTGCAAAAAAGCTGTAATGGAAGGATATGAATTTTTTGTCTTGAAATCTTCTTGTACAAAAGGTATAGTGTCAGATGTGCTCAACCAGATTGCAAATGGAGGATATGTACAACTAGGCTTAAAAAACAGTAAATCTTTTCTAACAACTACCATTCAGAACATTCACACATGTTCTATAACACAACTTTATCCAAACCATCGTAATGCATCAAAAATGTTAGTTGGTCACATGCTTGTGGAAAAATTGAGAAACAATAAAAGGGTTTATTCAGGAAAGGACATACAAAATGACTTTAGGCTCGACTGGAAAATAGACATATCTTACAAACGTGTGTGGTCTGGAAAAATGTTGCATTGGAAATGTTAAATGGTTCCCAGGAGAACTCTTTTGTGTAATTATCATTGTATTGTCACAACGTAAAGTTGGAAAACGATGGTACTGTTACGCACATTCAGACAAATAACGACTGGACTTTCGACAAGTGTTTTATTGGCTTTGGTGTTTTGGTAAGCATTCATACAATATATTTCTATTGATACATGTATTTTGGTTTTAAGATCATAGTAAATGTTATATTCTTTATTGCCTAGATTCAAAGTTTCTTATATTGATGGAGCACATCTAAAAGGCACATATCTTGGAACCAATCTGCTTGCAATAGGAATGGATGCGAACAATCAGATAATACCACTTGCTACTGGTGTCGCTCAAGGTGAAACTGTTGAGAATTGGTCATGGTTTTTAACTAAACTGAAAGAATGCATCGGTGATGTTCCTAACTTAGCAATCATATCTGATAGACATTATTCAATCACAATTGCATGTAGAACTGTTTTTCCACAAGCCTTTCATGGGTTTTGTTGTCGTCATTTGTTGCTGAATTGCAATTTGAAATCTAAAAAACATAAGGAAATGTATTGGAAAACTTGTAAAGCTTACTTGGAACGTGATTTTGAAAGTGCTATTTCTAATATTAGAGGGTTAAGACCTGATGCTTATAGAAAACTAGAAGAAGCAGGGTTTGATAGATGGTTAAGGGCTTATTGCCCTGGTAACAGATACAACTACATGACTTCTAACTCCGTAGAATCTATTAATTCACTAACCAAGCATGTTCAAAAAGTTCCAATTACAATGTTGATGGAGTACTATAGAGAGTTGATCCAAAGATGGTATTTTGAAAGAAGATTCAACAATGAAGGTAAACTCGATACGTTTTACATTTACAACAACCTACTAATAGTTTAAAGGTTAACTAACATTTTATTATTTAAAATAAACTGTTATTTACTTAGATAAACCTCTAGTGGATGAACTATCCAGATGGGCAGCTGCAAAAGTAAGCAAAAGAAACAGAAATGGTGCTAACTGGATTGTGACCGGTATTGAACATTTGAAAATGTACCATGTTAAGGACCACAGAGCGGTACATGTTGTTGATCTTTCCAAGGGTAAGTGTAGTTGTCGTAAATGGCAACTTTCAGGTTTGCCATGTGGTCACATTTGTGTTGTGTCTAGAGTTCTCAACATGAGTAACAGTAATCGATGGGCCAAGGCTTGGTTTTTAAGAAAAACACTAAAAGCTACATACCAACAACTTGTGTATCCTCTTCCAGACGTAACGCTATGGGTAACCCCAAAGGACTTGCAAGTTGTGTTACCACCTGCTTTGGTTAAGCCCCAACTAGGACGACCAAAAAACAAGGCTCGTATCAGATCACAAGGAGAGGAGCCAAGAGTTAACAGATGTAGTAGGTGTCATTAAATAGGACATAATAGGATTTCTTGTCATGAACCATTGACAAGTTTTAAGGTAATATCTTGTTACTTACAATGATACATTTTTTGGTTAATCTTCTACTGAGTTTTAACTTTATTCTACAGTAACAAAAGTGTGTGTCACATCCAGAGACCTCTAATCAAGTGAATACTAGAGAATTTTATGACTCGCAGGCAAACTCATCTACAGCTTACGGCGATATGCACTTAGATGACTTTAACTAGTATTTTGTAACTTTATATGTCATTTGATGGTTTTACTATCCTACAAGTTTATGTAACCGGCACAACTATTAATAATACATTCAGTGACACTAAGAATGTTTCAAGGGCTTGATGATTAGATTTCCGTTAACTGTTCTTCACTTCGTTCATTATCTATATCCTTTTTATTTTATGAAGGGCTTGATGCTTAGATTGTCATCAATGGAGGAGATATGGGTCCACTATTACCAAGTTAAATTGTAGAAAAATTGCAAAGTATTTAAAGTTGTTTGTTGAATGATTTTAGTATTCATGGTTGATTTGAAATTGGTTTTAGTGATTGTTTGTGTAGTTTTGATGCCATTGAATCTGATAAAAGGTTGTAAAGGGGTTGTTCATTAAACACTAAAAAGAAACACATTTTTATTCTAAATTTTCTACAAAAAGACATAGTATCCAATCAGAAACCTGTTTCCAAAGAGGAAAAAATAGAAACACAACCTAAGTGTTATACTTATAAAAACATGAACCCAAAAGCCAATCCTGGTGATGATTATTACATGCTTCCAGACTTAATATGGAAAAGTTTTATAGTTACAAAAACATGGGCCCAAAATACATTATACATTACAACAAGTACTTGTCAAGACATTGAGTTCAAATTGATCTTCACTAAACTACCTTATGCTGAAAATAAAATCTAGCCATACGCTCCCGATATGCAAGGGCTGTCTGTATGGGATCTTCAACATCTAAGGATAATCCATGTGCCAATCAATATAAAAAATACATACCCACACCCCACAGTCACCAAACACCCCAACTTGCTTTGATACGTTATCAGTAATTGTGAATGTAATCCTATACGTATTAGGGTCAATGCATTTCTTGTCAAAAACATTACATAATTCCAAAACTTTAGGTAATTTTTCCTGTAGACAACAATATGAAAGCATAAAACAAGTAAGTAAATAAAACTACATAACATATAGATAATATTAAACAACATATACAATACACAAAAAAACACTATAAACTAACTTATACATAAAGCAAATTAAACTAAACTAACTTACACATAAATAAACTTAAACTAAATTAAAAGACACACTAATTATAACTATTATACATTGACTTGTAAAAAACCTAACATATAACACAGTCTTCCTCAGTTTCCATAATTAGCGAGTCATTACATTAACTCATGAAGAATGAACCGCCATCACCTTCAATGCCTAGATGACGAAAGTGTTGTATAAAGTGTTGGTAAACTTTCAGTGATTTATCTTTAAACTTGCTGGATACTTTCAGTAAGCTAGATGAAGTAACACCAGTACAATGACTTCTCTTCTTAGGTACCACATATAACAACCCGCAATTTTCATCAATGTAATTTTCCATCTATTAGATTAGATGCACTGTAATATCCATCTATTAAATTAGATGCACTATATACCACCTTTCTACAGGGAAATTTTTTGCTTTATCTCATTATGCAACGTAACTTGCATCTCTAAAGTAAACGAACTCACGCAACCTCCATTAATGCCATTTATATCTATGTTTATATCATGTAAACATCCTAATATGTCAAGTCTATATCTTAATATCATTTTCACCAAGTACATTATCCATTTAACGTACTTTTCAAAATGTTATTTCAAAACAAGCATTAAACGTTAATGTTTATATCAAAACCCTAATTATATGTAATGTATACATATAAAATGAATGTACAAGCCTTTAAAGCTTGTGTAAAAGTATCAATATACAACATTTGAAATATAATTTCCCTCCAAGTCAATATACAACTCATTAAAGCACAATGTACAAGCTAATCATGCCTAAAAACCTAATTAGGTCATTTAACCTCCTAAATCACTTTAGTTTCTTACCACCACTCTAGCACAAGGTACAAACACTTAATGGATGACTTCTAAACCTTAAACCTAAACCCTAATTCATCCTAAAACCCTAATCTAAAACCCTAAACCTTAAACGAAACCCTAAAACCATAATTTTCATTTAAACCTAAAACTAAACCCTAAACCTAAAACTAATCCCTAAATCTTAATCCTAAACTCTAAACCTTAATCCTAAACATTAATCTATCCTAAACCCTAACCCTAATCCACTTTTTAAAACCCTAAACCCTAAGCCGAACCAAAACTAAACCTGACACCTCTTTATTTTAATTTTTACCCATTTTTAAGCCAAGCTAGCATCCTACCACCTCCCTTGCATCACCATAACAACACCAAGCAACTTATAAGCACCTCCATCACCTCCCTTGGCCACCAAGTTAGCCTTGTCACCTCTTTGTCACTCCATACAAACCGAACCCCCTACAAACCCTTCCACCATTCAAATCTACCCTCCTAGCTCTCAAGACTCATCAAACTAGCCTTCATTAGTCATCTCTAATAGCTAGGAAACTAATCAAAACCCTAAACTTGGGAACCAAGGGTCATTCGACCCTATATATAGCTGAATCCAAGAAACCCTTTCATTTCATCCTTCAAACTCAAACACACACACTCACACGGAGTTCTAACCATTATCGAGCAGTAGTATAGGATCAAGTGAAGTCCCTAAGCTTAAAATAGAATCCAAGAATCAAGAAAAAGGAACCCTTGAAGTTGTTACTAGGCGTACAAACCCGAAAACCCCATTTTGACCCATTTTAGCTCAAGTAAGCTCAAAATCTTGTTCATTAAGCTTATAATCTGTATTATAATGTTCATAATACTCTTAAGATCATATATAAACTCTTTTTTGAAGCTTTGAATCCTCAAACCCATGTGTTTTTGATTAAAACAATAAAAATGACCCGTTTTGATTTTTTGGCTAACGAATCCTTTTTCTAAACTTTTGTTACGTTAGAACATCTTATTTTTACTTATTCTAATAAGCTATAACCTGCAAATATCATTTGGAATCCTAAAATAAGCTTACATGGATTTTTGGACTTGTTTTGCAAATTATTTTCATGCATAGGGGTATATATCATAACTTTATGAAATTTATAACTAGAGAACTGTTTTTACCAATATATAAATAAGATTTCTCTTAGTTTGTCAAATAATATGCACTGTAACGTAACGTATTTGATATAGGAAGCACGGGTTGTGATGCAAAAGTTAATTACAAGACTCTTGCATGGTTTTAGAGTAGGACCATGCTCTGTGAATAAATTCCCGTTGTTTATGGAACAACTGTCTTTTAGGAACGACTGTTTTCCTCAAGGGTGAAAAATAAGGGGTTACTATCTGAAATAATAGCAAGCCATATGCATGTTTGAAAATTTGAAACTTTGTCTCGGAACTTCCATTTACAGGCTTGTATCATTGTTGAATGGACTTTTTAGACCGTAAATGTTATCATTTTCAGTAAGGACAAGCCATTTGAACTGCCTTTTTGTTATTTTTCTCATTTTTAATTTTGTATTTTTGATTTTATATAAAGGTTTTATAAAATGAAAAATCTTTTTGGGCTTTTCTGATTTTTATTTTTTTATCTTTGTTTTTATAAAATTTTATTATAAAAAGAAAATATTTTTGGTTTTTCTGAGTTATATTATATTCTTTGATACAAAGGATATTTGAATAGGTACCACCACTATTATCAAGTAGCTGTCAACTTTTTCAGAGTCTCCGGCGTAAAAAACTTCGCATTACCCAGCTTGTTGATTAGAAATTCATTTCTTTCGTCGGGCCAAGAGCTTTAGTGGAAGAGTCGCCAAATTGAAACTTGTATTGATAAGTAAGTTCGATCACACCATTTTCAACATTTGCTCCTTGATGAAGTGAAATATCTGATGTCTATATGCTTGGATCTGGAATGTTGAACGTTGTTGCAGCATAAGGCAAATAAGCGCTTTTGTTATCACAGTACATTGGAATTTTATTGAATCCAAAGCCATAGTCGGTAAGTTGTGATCTCATCCAAAGGGACTTGTGGCACATCAAACCGGTCAAAGCAATATATTCAGCTTCCGTACTGGATATCGCAGCGCTTTTCTGCCTTTTAGATGACCAGCTCACAAGTCTATCACCCAAAAGTGGTTACTCCAGGTGTGTACGGCGTGTATCTTGACACAACCAGCATGATCGCATTCTGCAAATGCTGTACAGTGCAAAGGAAAGAATCTTCGGATACCAAAGACCCCGATGTACGGTTCCTTTTAGATACCAAAAGATCCTTTTTACCGCATTTAAGTGCTTTTCGGTAGGCCGAGCCTGATACCGGGCACACATGCATATAGCAAATTGTAGGTCAGGTCTACTGGCTGTAAGATAAAGGAGGGTGCCAATCATACCACGATAGTGTGATGGATCTACAGCTTTCCCTTCTTTATCCTCATCCAATTTGGACTTCTCCACCTTGGGAGTATTCCACTGGTAAAGATTCAAAGCCATATTTCTTAGCGATTCAAGAGCATATTTAGTTTGGTTTATGAAGATGCTCCTGGGACTTTGAGAAATCTGTAGTCATAAGAAAAATGGATTTTACCCATCATCAGAATCTTGAATTTTGTACACATTTATTTTTTAGCAATATAGATCACAAAGTTCAGGAGTTAGTGCAGCAAAGATAATTTCATCGAGCATAGATTTGTGTACAGTAGTTGTCCTTGCCTTCTCTACGGTTGAACACAGTAGGATCCACTAGCCTTTTAGAAAGTCATGGGATATTCAGGAATGAAGACAACTATCATACCCGTGCCGTGGAGCTTATTTCAACATAAAAGGCTTTCTATAGCTTGTACATCTAGTTAGGTTGTTGGATCATAAATCCGTCGGTTGCTAAATTACACCCTCTTCCGCAGTTTACCAATTCCAGAAACGCAGTCTTACAGCCTTTGATTAGTAATGACCATGTCATATGAGCAGCAAACGCTAGGAAAAAATTCGTTATAGCCTCTAATCTTTGCAACCCGGAGCGAATGACTCTTTTCAAAATCGATTCCCTTCTTCTTGGCCGATAAACCTCGATTTAGCGACCAACCGAGCCTTGTTTTTCAGAATACCTCCTACTCATCAAGCTTAACCTTATAGATCCACTTAAGAGTGATGACAAATGCTTTATCAGGAGGGAGGAACAAGTTCCCCAAACTTCCAGACGTTCAAATTCATGATGTTACTATGCATAGCTTCAATCCAAACATGCTTGAGTTAATGCGATCTTTGTAGTTCTTAGGTTCAACTTGATGTGAGAAAGGCATCATAGGTAGCAGAATAAGGCTTGTTCATGAAGTTATTGTCGTGTGGAAAACTGGTCTGTCGACGAAGAGAAACACCGATTATATTCTCTAGTGGGTGAACCTTAGTCATTTGCTATTGTGTCAGAAACTTGGTGATCGGGAGGCACAATTGTATGAATAACATCCGATGATAAGGATTGATCAGAAGAACTTCTGGAATTGGAATACAAAGTACGGATCATTACCCATATGTGCAACTTCAATATCATGATTATCTTCTTCAACATTCATAAGATAAATATAGGAGTTTGAGTTTCTTGTGTTGTAGGAGAGTTATTGGTGATGGTTGCATCTTGATCTAATTTAGTTGAGGGAAGGAGAGCAGTTGATAAGCATGTTCAGGTTTGCAACTGCTTCAGGATAAGGAGGCTATGACTTCTAGGTGCTTGTAATCAACCATAAGGGTGGGGGGATTAAGTGACTCATCAACACATTGGTTTTGACAAAAATCCCAGTCAGATCTCGAAGTGGTACAAATGGTGTTGAAGTTGGAAGGGTTTGGCCGAGTCCTGAACTGATTGTTAAAGGAGTCATTTCTTTGAAGGCGGTTACTGATTGCTGTGTTCAGAAAGCCAATCGCGGTCAGCTCATCAAAGTCAACATGAATGGTTTCAATTATTCGTCTGGTACGTCTGTTGTAAATCCGTAATGCTTTCTTCGTGGGTGCATATCTATGAATAATACAATGTCAGGCCTTTCGGTTGTAACTTGCCTAAATTCTCGCTATCATTCGTTGGGTAGCAGAGTGCACCAAACACATGTAGATACGATAGATCAGGAGGTTTGTCGTGTAAAAGCTCGTATGGTGTTTTACCGTGACAACGACGTATCATGGAACGATTTTGGTATACAAGCGCGTTGTGGCAACCTCTGTCGGCCATAGAAATAAAGGAGCTTTTGCTTAAATTAAACATAGTGCGGGCTGCTTCAATTAGGGTACGATTTCGTCTTTCAAACAACACCGGTTTTTCTGTGGAGAGCGTTCTGCATGACGGATGTTTCATGCGAGTGCCAACCTTCTCATAATATTCACGCAATGTCTGATTAACAAACTCAGTTCCATTGTCTGTTCTGATGCGACGAACGGTTTCTTTAAGCCGTACTTGGATCATCTTCAAAAAGTTGATAATAAAAGCTGGAGCCTCATCTTTTGATCGCAAACATTTTACCCATGTAAATCGAGAGTAGTCGTCGACAATAACGAGGATGTACTTCTTTTCATTGACACTCGCGACACGCATTGGCCCACACAGATCCATATGCAACATATAGAGTTTTTCTTGATTGGTGTCCTCCGATTTGGGTTTGTGGGGTTTCTTTGAACTTTTGCCTAATGCACATGCAGAACATAAGTGATCCTTTTCAAACTTGAGCTTAGGGAGACCTCGGACAAGTCCATGTCTTGCAAGATGATTAATAGCACCAAATCGACAAGAGTCGTCATTGTGGTATCAAAAAGATTACAAATTGATCGATCGGTGGTAGAAAGAAATTGTGTTTGGTTATGTGTTTGTTGAGTCTTGAAATAAATCTTGAAACTACATGGGATTTTACGATTCTTGACAAAACCGGGAAAACAAGAAATTGTTTCACGGGATTTTACAAGTCAAAGAAATAACCGTATAATTTAAAATTTGAGTAATTTGAGTTGATGAGATTAAGTTAACTATAAATAAGCTTGTTCGGTTCTTAATTAGAATAAGTTCGTATGGTTCTAGTTAAAATAATCTCGTTCGGTTCTCAAAGAAAAAATCTAGTTCGGTTCTCAAAGAAGAATCTAGTTCGGTTCCCAAAGAATCTTGTTTGGTTCCTACGTAAATTCTCTTGTTCGGTTGAAACTAGAAAATTGCTTGTTCGGTTCCCAAAGAAAATAGCTCGTTCGGTTCCCAAATAAGAATAGCTAGTTCGGTATCCCAATAGTTTTAAACATAATCGTGTCGTTTTGCTAGATTACGTTGTCAAAGATAACCTCGTTCGGTTATGCTCGTTCGATTCCAACGAAAGTGACTCGTTCGGTTAAAACTTAGATTACTCGTTCGGTTTCAACTGGTGAGACACTCTTTTGGTTCCAACAATAGTTATCTCTAGTTCAGGTTCTCTAGTTCGGTTATCTACTTCGGTTCTTTCGTTTAATGTTCGGTTCAACATAAAGTATCTTGTTCAGGTTCCAAACTAGTTCGGACTCTTCTTGTTTCGGTCACTTGTTTCGGTTTTACTCGTTCGGTTCAACTACTATGAACTAAATTTTCAAAACTCAAAAAAGACACAGTTTTGAATGTTTTTCGCAAAGAAAATCTTGTACAACTAGTGTTACCTAACCCTATAGAAAACATTAAAAATGAAAACTTTAAGGTTATTAATGCCAAAAATTTTAGATCAAAAAATTTGGCTCTTTTAATCGGTTTTTGAACACAAGCAAACACAAAAAAACTAAATACACACTCCAAGGCTCTTGAGACCAATTGAAGGAAACATGTAATCTTATGATATCAACCAAAAAACAAGAGTGAGATGTGGTTGTGATGTTGAGAAGAGAAAGATGGATGGATTTGGATGCTGTTATTAGATGGGAAACTGTTAAAAAAAGGAAAACAACCAACCCTCTCCAAGGCTAGGAGAGGGTTTTATTACCTTCCTATAGGCCGGCCATGGCTTGATGGCTTCCATGGGTCTTGGGCCGGAACTAGAATTACTTATCTAATACATTACGAAACTACGAGCTAAGACTATTACAATTTGGAAGTGACCGACACTTTTTGTGTTTCCAACAAGTTCTCAACATGAGTAACAATAATCGATGGGACAAGGCTTGGTATTCAAGAAGAACACTAAAAGCGACATACCAACAACTTGTGTATCCTCTTTGAGACGTAGCGTTGTGGGTAACCCCAAATGACTTGCAAGTTGTGTTACCACCTGCTTTGGTTAAGCCCCAACCTAGACGAGAAAAAAACAAAACTCGTATCAGATCACAAAGAGAGGAGCCAAAAGTTAACAGATGTAGTAGGTGTCGTTTAATAGGACATAATAGGAATGCTTGTCATGAACCATTGCCAAGTTTTATTGGTAATTTTTTATTACTTACAATCGATACATTTTTTGGTTCTTCATACTGAGTTTTAGCTTTATTCTGCAGGCAACAAAAAAGTGTGTGTCACATCCAAGTCTCTAATCCAGTGAATACGCTCGAGATTTTATTGGGGGCGGGGGTTTACTAGTCGTATCTAATAAACTCGCAGGCAAACTCGTCTATAGGTTATGGCGATATGCACTTGGATGACTTTTACTAGTATTTTGTAACTTTATATGTCATTTGAACGTTTTAATATCCTAAAAGTACTTGACAAGGCACAACTATTAATAATACGTTCAGTGGAGGAGATATATGTCATTTGAAGGTTTTATATATCTACATCCTTTTTATTTTATGAAGGGCTTCGTGTTCAATTGATCCACAGCTGTTACCAACATGATTTTGCTTATTCATGGAATTTGATATTTATGTAAACGCTATTGGTTAATTTGTAGAAAAATTGAAAAGTAATTAAACATGTTTGTTGAATGATTTGAAATTGGTGTTAGTGTTTATTCTAAATTTTCTACAAAAAGTCATAGTATCCAATCAGGAACATGTTTCCAAAGTGGGAAAAAAACACAACCTAAGTGTTAAAGTTACAAAAACATAGGCCCAAAAGCCAATCCAGGTGATGATTATTACATGGTTCCAGGCTTAATATGGAAAAGTTTTATAGTTACAAAAACATAGGCCCAAAATACATTATACATTAAAAAAAGTACTTGTCAAGACATAGTTAAAATTGATACTCAAACTACCTTATGCTGAAAATAAAATCTAGCCAAACGCTCCCGATATGCAAGGGCTGTCTTTATGGGATCTTCCACATCTAAGGATATTCCATGTGACAATCGATATAAAAAAAATACATACCCACACCCTACAGTCACAAAACACCCCACCTTGCTTTGGTACGTTACCAGCAATTGTGAATTTAATCCTATACATATTAGGGTCAATGCATTTCTTGTCAAAACATTACATAATTCCAAAACTTTAGGTAGTTTTTCTTGTAGACAACAATATCAAAGCATAAAAACAACGTAATAAACAACAAGCTTAACTATGATAATATTAAAAACAACATATACAATACCACCAAACCACACACTTATAGCTTTACTATATAATAAGAGCAAATTAATTCTAAACTAACGTAAATATAGATAAACTTAACTAACTAAAAGACATACTTACTTATAACTATAAAACATTGACTTGTAGAAACCTTATATAAATAACAGTCTTCTCAGATGCCTAATATCATGTAATTTACATGGAACTTCATAAGGCTGAACCGGCATCACCTTCAATGCCTAGATGACGAAAGTGTTGTATAAAGTGTTGGTAAACTTTCAGTGAATTTGCCATATTGTAAGGGCTTTGAGCTTCAACTATAGGCTCTCCCAAATTTATAAATCCTAGTAACTTTAAACTTTGTTCGATATCAATGGTATACATATTACTAAATGATGTTATTGCACCACCATTGACTTCTACAAACCACACGACAAAAGTTTGCCTAACAGGACCTATGAGGTTTCCAAATAGAACAAGACTGTTTTCAAGCTTTGAAATATAGAAAGGTATTGGTAGAAGGTTTTTTAATGTGTTCGGTATGTCAATGAGAGCAAAATGTTCCGTATTCATATCAAAAGACATGATCATGTAATTTTTGACTGAAATACCATCATAGCTTACCACCCTCTCTGAAGCAACCCAATAAATCATTGTCCCAATGCAAGCCTGAGACGACCATTTTAGTCTGATTGTATGACAAGACACTTGGGTGTGTGGAACAATGTTCCAGTGTTTAGTGCTTAACTTAAATAGTGCAACACTCCAGGGCAAATTGTAAGTTTCACCATTAGCATACCAAATTGGCATTGAGTTTTGTAAAAGTAGCTGAACAAAATAACTAGAAACCATGGCCCAATTAGTTGTCTTTGGTCTTACATGCTACATGTACTCCACCCATAAATCTATATGTTGTTAAAAGACAAAAAGTAAAATAGTTATTTAAACAATTAAATATAACGGTAAACAATAATGAGAGTGCCATGAGCTTAGACGCAATAATACTGTTTTCTATAATAATTGTGAATGCATGCAATTATTACTATTATGGGTGTAACAACGTAACCCACTAATGACTTGTATTCAAATTGTTTACTATAAACCTAAGAATTTCACTCAACCATTGAGTTGACCTTTTTAGCATGATTATGTCAGGTATTTGAGCAACTTATGACACGGAGTGGCATGGACTTAAAGATGGCTAAACTGTTTTCATTTAAACTTTATGTTTTTAGATGTTGGGACCTCTCTTTTTTAAAAACTCTGATGAAAAAATGAATGATAACTAAATTTTTCAAAAACGTCTCTTTATGATTCGTTTTCTATGATTATGACTGTTGTACTATGAAATAATACCCCAGATTAGCTTCCGCTGCTATATTTGTAAAAATGGGAGTGTTATACCACACGCGCCATAGCCTGTTTCATATGGTCTGAATTCATAAGGACTAACTCACGTTTTTCATAATCTTTTTTAAAAAATTTCTCCTCTTCCAACATATTTTCTTCCTCACGCAACATCATAGCCTCCTCTTCCAATCTTAACCTACTCTCCTCTTCTAGTATTTGCTCCTCTTTAAACAACAACATTTCTTCCTCCTCCAGCTTCATCCTAAACTGCTCTTGAAGGAGATATTCCTGTAAATAGGACACCTATTTGAGCAAATCCTTGTCCGAAAGAACAGTAATAAATACAAGTGTGCTTTACCTCATCAACATCTTCATCAATATCCAAATCTGAACAGCATGTTCCACTACTAATACTAGGAGAGTTAAACAATTCGAGGAATTCTTTATTAAGCTCATCGCAAAACTAGGGGCTAAGATTGTGAAAATCTTCACTAAACTCCAATTTATCAACAAATACACCCTTTGTTTTACGAACAAGAAATATAACGTGGATGTTTGAAACTGAGTCAATCATACCTGTTGAAAATCTTTATTCAAAATGATAGGTAAAAATGTCTATACCTGAATAATTGCCTCATGTTTGAATATACGAGAATTCAAGTCTGTAATAACATGATCTTTAAGCATGTTTATCTTGCTCCTAGGCACGGTTGGTATCGATGTAGTCATTATTCTAGAATACTTTTTCCGTTGACGTCTAGATACAACCTTTAATAGGTAACCATAAAAAAGATCTGGTGTTTGGGTTGGAGTCCTAGGTATGTAGTTCTTCAAAAGTTCATTGTTAAATGTCCACCATTCTGTCAAGTACTCACTAAAAGTAGGTCGAAGATCAAGTGTGGGTTTCGATTCCTATATAATTAACAATCATTGTTAAACGTGGTAATGATGAATAATGAAAAAGAAGCTTATAATTTTCTACCTTGCAAAAGAGGTTACTAGCCTCACATTTAACTCTTTTAAATGTTTCATAAACCCGTGAGGGGGATACATGCTACAAACCATGAATACAAGTATTTTCTAAATAAATGCTCTCCTGATATATTATTGCATCTATTGTCTAAGTCCCTTTATGCCAAAAGACCCCCACCATCATGGACCATTAATCACTTGCGAGTGAACGCGAATATTGTGGATATGCCTATCGAGATTGACGTACCCCGTTTATGTTAGCCGGATAGGTAACCAAACACATTATATTTGAAACTCATAGGTATATGGCAATTACCTATACGGGGGCCATTATCATTATATATATATATATCATTATTGATATATATATATATACACAAGTCGAGTGCCATGAGCTTAGACGCAATAATACTGTTTTTCGTAATAATTGTGAATGCATGCAACTATTACTATTATGGGTGTAACAACGTAACCCACTGATGACTTGTATTTAAACTGTTTACTATAAAACTATGAATTTCACTCAACCATTGTGTTGACCTTTTTAGCATGATTATCTCATGTATTTGAGCAACTTATGACATGGAGTGGCACGGACTTGAAGATGACTAAACTGTTATCATTCAAACTTTATGTTTTTAGATGTTGGGACCTCTCTTTTTTAAAAACTCTGATGAATAAATGAATGATAACTAAATTTTCCAAAAATGTCTCTTTATGATTCATTTTCTATGATTATGACTGTTGTACTATGAAATAATACCTGAGATTAGCTTCCGCTACTATATTTGTAAAAATGGGGGTGTTATAGATTGGTATCAAGAGCCAAAGGTTATAAAGAACAAGGTTGAAACCTTAACTATTACTACTTTTTCCATCAATGTCCTCCGTGTCACTACATTTCTGGAATAGTATGTAAAGATACATAACTATTTTACTATCATATAAATAACTTATGTTATTTACCATTGGGTTGTTAACAGAGTGATGTCTTCTCCCAACCACCTTACTTCTGCTATTGAGGATGCTTTTCCTCTAACTTTCCTGACTATATCCTGGCTTCCCTAGACTATGTCCTAGCTTCCCTGGACTATGTCCCAGCTTCATCGGGAAAAACTTATTCTAGCTCTTCAAATAACTCATTTGGTTTAGTTCCAATAGCTTCACCAACTCTTTCACTTTTTCATGTTGACCCCCATATGAAGGTCATACAAGCATTTTATGCTAAATAATAACCTATTCCACCGCCAACTATTGTGCCTCCATCTTTAATGCTATCACAAATGTTTAATCCTCAAGAATTCTTTCTTCCTGAGGAATTATTGCCACTTAAGAAATGAGGAAGTGACCGATCATCTTCCTCTACTTCTACCCTACCTCAAGAATTTGAGATAGGAGAAAGCTCTCGTAAGACAAGTGTGGAACGTCACAAGGAACAAATTGAGGAAATTCTAAATCACCTAGATGAACTCTCTCTCGACTGCATTGAACACATAGAAGACAAAATAGAAGGTCTTGGAAAAGGTCGAGTGATTATACAACAAGATTTCGACAATCTGGAAACTGAACTCCAAAAGGCTCGTGCTCAAATTACTAAACTTTGAAAGAGGAAATTGGGAAATAACAACAAGATTGCTCTGGCTCGCTTTGGGATTGCTGATCTAGAACAAATTATCAAAGATATCCAGGTTCGTCACCAAGAAGATAAGGAAAATCTTCAAGATGCCATCTATAAACTCAATATTAGCAAGGAAGGACCATCGGACAACTAGATTAGAGTCTAGTTTTTTATAGATTTTGTTAGAACCTAATCACGGGATGTGTAGTATAAATAACAACACTTGTCAAATTTTGACTATATACGGTACGAAGGCAAGTTGTTCATGATATAATATAATGGTGATCCCGTTGTACTTCATTATTTCATACTCATCCTATGTCCTATATTACATCCCCGTCTTCATTATTAGAATCTTCATTACCAACTAAGTTAACTACCACCTCTAGACTATCCTCTTAATAAGTTTATCCTCACAAAATTTGATATCATTATAAATCTTACCGTGACCTCTAGAAAATGAACTAGTCCCCGAGGAACCTAATAAGTCAAATGCTTGTTAGAATTCATAAGTATCTATGATTTCAAAATCATTATTGCTTAAAGTTCAAAAATAAGCATTTTAAGGAAAGACTTGTGATATCATTCTTATTACGTGTTGTCTTATGTTGATAGAATGCCTCCCAAGAGGACATCAACATCTGAAGCACCAGCCATGAATCAGGCTGCCATCAAGAAATTAGTTGCTGATAGTGTTTCCGCAGCTTTGGAAGCACAAGCCGCTAACATGGCAAATACTAATAATACCACCGGAGAAAGAGAAGCTCCTGTAGCAAGACAGTGTAGCTACAAAGAGTTCATGAGCTGCCAACCTATCAACTTCAAAGGTTCAGAAGGAGCTGTCGAACTTATCCGCTGGTTTGAGCGAATTGAATCAGTGTTTTCCCGTAGCAACTGTATCGAAGACTGCAAGGTGAAGTTTGCTACTGGTACTTTAACTAAAAAAGCTCTATACTGGTACTTTAACTGATGACTGCAAACCCAAGGTGATTATACACTCTTCGTGAGACGTTGGTGTCACATAATTACAGTTCTTGATTGGACGACTTAATCGAGGTAAGCGGGTGAGACCTTATGCTTGAGGCATAGATGGATAAAACATGCTTACTAGTATATTAATGTAATAAAGTAAGTATAACAACCCGTAATTTTCATCAATGTACTTATCCATCTATTAATTTAAATGCACTGTAATATCCATCTATTATATATATACCACCTTTTTATAGGGAAAATTGTTGCTTTATCTCATTATGCAACGCAACTTGCATCTCTAAAGTAAACGAGCTCACGCAACCTACCTATGTCAATTTTATCTATGTTTATATCATGTAAACATCCTAGTATGTCAAGTCTATATCTTAATATCATTTTTACCAAGTACATTATGCATTTAACGTACTTTTCAAAATGTTATTTCAAAACAAGCATTAAACGTTAACGTTTATATCAAAATCCTAATTATATGTAATGTA